>JAVLUZ010000413.1:161646-201646 GCA_036768485.1 Mermis nigrescens | reverse complement strand
AAAGAAAATATAATGCTGATGTTCAGCACAATATTGTTTTCCGCGTTCTTGGACTGCTGTCATTATTGCGGCATGTTACTGCATGTGTTTACGGATTGATTTACTTAAATCACGCTAATTTAAAGTAGAGCTCCGATGGAACAAAAAAGACGAATATACTTGGTTTGTGGATTATTAAGGATGCAAAAGGAGGGGACTAGAAAAAAGTTCCTATGTATATGCCTAAAGTCGCAAAATCTGATAAAAATCAGACTTTTTCTAAACAACGCAAAAACTCGAAGTATATTCTGCGGCCTCTGAAACAGTGTAACCTTCTTTAAGTAATTTTCAAAGTTTCACATAAGAGTGAACAAACATAATCTAAAATGTTTAATCATAGGTAGCGCGATAGCGCTACCTATAATATACTTGGCCATCCTTTTTTCTTATATGTTTTTCACAGCGAGTGCGAAATTTGTGTCCCCCCCTCACAGCTATAACGGCACACATCTGAGAGGTGCGGTTTTTTTTAAAAGGTAGATAATAAAAAAACTTAGTGCCCCCATTTTTTTCTTGTTTACACTCAATACCGAGCGCGTCGTGAGTGTGTAAAGTTTACACCAAAAATTCGAATAATTTGCAAAGGCCCATTTTTTTAAAAAATGTTTTCCCTAATTAGTAGGTTACGAATCTGGTCTTAAAATTTCTTTACACTCATTGGTTGTTGCACAGGAGTGTAAATTAGACGGTTTTTTTACAGTTTTCATGTGGCCAAGCATATCTAACTCAGTTTTACATTCTATGCAGTCTGATTGGTTTCAAAATGTAGACGGTTAAAAAATCTAGGGGAGACTTTTTTTAATTTTTTTTCAAAAGTAATATTCTCGAATTTAGAGGCGGTTTATTGTAAAGAGTCTAAGACAA
Source organism: Mermis nigrescens (assembly GCA_036768485.1). NCBI lineage: Eukaryota > Metazoa > Nematoda > Enoplea > Mermithida > Mermithidae > Mermis > Mermis nigrescens. The sequence goes on along the minus strand of JAVLUZ010000413.1, from coordinate 200,743 downwards.
AAAAATTTTTCAGTGCCATATTCTCCACTTGGTAGACAAAACGTGGTAACTACCCTTAAAATGTGCCTCGTCTTAAGCGCTACACGTCAAAATTTATTTTGTTTTTTTACAATCAATATTGCTTTATTAGTGCAAGTGTAAACTTTACACTGAAAAAATTTTTTCCGCCCATAGCGTCGTGGATGATGAATTTTTTTAAAAAATGTTTTCCCTAATTAGTAGGTTACGAATCTGGTCTTAAAATTTCTTTACACTCATTGGTTGTTGCACAGGAGTGTAAATTAGACGGTTTTTTACTGTTTTCATGTGCAAGAGCATATCTAACTCAGTTTTACATTCTATGCAGTCTGATTGGTTTCAAAAGGTAGACGGTTATAAAATCTAGGAGAAACTTTTTTTATTTTTCTTTAAAAAAATATTTTCGAATTTAGAGGCGGGTTATTGAAAAGAGTCTGAGACAAAAAATATTTTTTTCCCTGCCATATTCTCCACTTAGTAGAAAGAACGTGGTAACTATCTTTAAAATCTGCCTCGTCTTAAGCGCTACACGTCAAAATTTATTTTGTTTCTTTACAATCAATATTGCGTTATTAGTGCAGGTGTAAACTTTACACTGAAAAAATTTTTTCCGCCCAGAGCGTCGTGGATGATAAATTTTTTTAAAATGTTCTCTGTGAGGTCAGAATAACGAATCTGACCTTCAAACTTTTCTACAATTAACACAGAGTACCAGGGGTTTAAACTTTACACTCTAGTGGATGAGTAAAAAAAACAGATTTTGTCCAAGATTTCTCTGCCAACTTTTTCGGTTATGAGTTAAGATAATTTAAATAGATAAATATAAAGTAACTTTTAAGGGCTACACGTCGAAGCAAACCGCGTTCAAAAAAACGTAATATTGAGTTGTTTATGGGGGTGTAAAGTTCGAAATCTGAGGTGTAATGGCGAAAAAAACAGGTTTTTTCGTATTTAATTGGTAAATCATATCAAATATTTCGCGAAACATATGTTTGGCACATACAAACGTACTACAATCAAAGGGCTACAAACTGGCCCAAACCGAATTTATTTACACTCAATAAATAAATTCGTTCGGTTCAGATTTTTAAAGTTTACAATGTGGTGGACAGTGAAAAATACGTGTTTGTCCATATTTTTTGTTCGCCACCCCTTAAAAAGTACTTTATTTTTATCCTATTCGACCTCTCCCGACTTCTTCACTTCATATTTTTGTTCGCCACCCCTTAGAAAGTACTTTATTTTTAATCCTATTCGACCTCTCCCGTCTTCTGAACAGAGAAAGTGGAGTGTAAATAAATTCGGTTTGGGCCAGTTTGCAGCCCTTTGATTGTAGTACGTTTGTATGTGCCAAACTTATGTTTGTAAACTTTTAACTGAAAAAATTTTTTGGGAAAAAAATCGGTTTGGGTTTTTTTGAAACAGATGAAAAAAAACCGATTGATTGCCCCAGATGTACATTCTTGTGCTCAATTTCCATACGCACGTACACGACCGTTAAGCGCAACGCTTAAGTGAGTCGCCCGGGACCACCTTCCCCTAAAAATTATCATATTTAATATTCCATTCCCACACATATTTTCAATCAAAATCCGGGATAGGAAAAAGGGTACTCGGGCTTAATGCGACTTGAGTACGAATTGGTATGTGTGTTATCTTACGTGTGTTAAAAGATCATATGTGTGTGTCTCATATTTGTGCCTGTCTCGTTTGTACATACCTTTACCCAGGGGCGGATTTAGGGGGGGGGGGCGGCCGCCTCCCCCATTGGCCCAAAAAAGTGCGCAAAATTAAGCATTTTTAAACGATTTTTAGCGATTTTCGGGTTAAAACGGCTAATTTTTCCGCCCAAGTCAGGGTTCCGCCCCCCCCCCTTAGGGTACCGCCCCCCCCTTAGGAAAATCCTAGATCCGCCACTGCCTTTACCGTAAGCTTTTGCCCAAAGGCCTATTGTCGTATTCATAGATCCTTTTCATCTCTTGGTTCGTGTTGTTACGCCTCTTTTTCGCATTAGTTAAAACTGCGTGCGAGCGCAGTTTTGACGGCACTTTAAGATTTTACATTTTACAATTAGTTTTTGAGCCTGAGAGCCTCTCCGCCAGCTTCCGCGCTGAGCGTATCTTTTTTCTTTTCGTCGCCGTACGTGAGCAGACTCCGTACGTGATTTTTCATCTGCTTAGCTGCAGAACTCGTCTGTTAGTTTTCCTGCGTAGTGTGCACGCTTCTTTTCGCCGTACGCTTTGTTTTAAATCATTCGTGTTTGTGCCAATTGGCATCAGTTGTTGTATGCCATTGGCAGGGCTTTGTGCCCTTGTTTAATTACATTGTTCGATTTTACCCGATTAGCGTAACACGACGGTCAGCAGCATGTATCCTCCATGTTGTCGCTTTTTAATTGCTTCAATTTTTCTGTCCAAAAATATTGTAAAAATTAATTATTTAATTAACGATGCTGGGCTCAGTTGAATTTCCGTGCTGTTGAATTCTGTCCTTGTGCTACACTATACTTAGGAACCCTTGATATTTTCAAACACCGGAATTCGGTCCAAAACAAGTAAAATAATAATCTTTTTGAGCCCTCATTAGGTTTCCGGGGAACTTACTTTAATTAGGTACTTAATCTCAAAGAGGTCAAATAAGTAAGTTTCACTAAGTGCGTGCGTAGATGGACGGGCTACCTTGAATAGGCCGGGTCGCTTACCCCCGAATCGCCGGCTGGTGATCGACCTCCTAAAAAGAGCGAGAACCCCCGTGTGAGCGCATTAGCTTGAGATTCGGGTTAAGTTAGCGAAGTGAACGTAGCTTGAGTCTACGTTAACACATCTGATATTTATTTGTCCTTGGGCCATTGTGGAGACTTAATTTTTTCATAAATATTGATCGTAATATCGGAATTACGAATCCGACTGAAATTTTCTTCAAACTCTGTGGTTGTGTAAAGTTTACACTGCCTATTAACTCAACTCTTGTTCTAGAGCCTTGCGGAAGCTTTATTTTTTCAAAATGTTCTACGTAAAATCAGAATTGAGAATCTGACCATTAGTTTTCTCTACACCTAGTAGTTGTGTTAAGTTTGCAGTGCACTAATCATTTGTTGTTAAAATGTAGTTTATACTACAAATTTATTTTACTTCCAAATCTGAGCGTTAGTGTTCCTTACACTTGATATTTTTGTAAAGTTAATGCTGAAAAACTTTGATCTGTTAAAATAATGTAAGGTTGTCTTGTTTGAAAAGGATAATGCTGATGTTAAGAACATTATTGTTTTCCGTGTCCTTGGACCGCTGTCATTATAATGGCATGTTACTGTATGTGTTTACTGACTGATGCACTTAAATCATACTAATTAAAAGTGGGGTACTAGCAAAGAAAAATGCTCCGATGGAACAAAAAAGATGAATATACTTGGAATTGTGGATTATTAAGGATGTAAAAGGAGGGGACTAGGAAAAATCTACCTAAAGTCGCAAAATCTGCCAAAAATCAGACTTTCTCTAAGCAACGCAAAAGATCGATGTATATTCTGCGGCCAACAGATTAAAATAAATATTTAAATATAAAAATGATTGAAAAAGCAGCACGTTAGCTATGCAGTAGCTATGGGAAATGATGTTGAATAAACTAACAGTCTTCTAAGCCAATTGAATGAAATAGCAAACATCAAGACAATTGGAGACATGGTTGGTTTAAAACAGTAGGAAACGCGTAAGTTGACTTGAAACAGACTAGATCTAGATACACTAGCATGCCCGAAACGATTGTGTGCACTAATCAATCGGCCCCTGCTTTGCTTGCTATAATGCTCATAACAAAATAAAACAACTTTAAATACAATACCTCTTAGTTTTCTATCAATCAGGTGCCAGCAATTTAAAAAAGTAACCCTTATAGATTTCGTACACTCTTATCTGAAACTTCGAACATTATTTAAAAAAGACACTTTTTTAGAGGCCGCAGAATATACATCGATTTTTTGCGTTGCTTAGAGAAAGTCTGATTTTTAGCAGATTTTGCGACTTTAGGTAGATTTTTCCTAGTCCCCTCCTTTTACATCCTTAATAATCCACAATTCCAAGTATATTCATCTTTTTTGTTCCATCGGAGCATTTTTCTTTGCTAGTACTACTTTTTCTAAATTGCTTGCGAGTTGCAATGCAACGCTGACTTGCTTCGTATCGTGATTGATAGAAGACTAAGTGAAATTGTATTTAAAGGTGTTTTATTTTGTTATCATGAGCATCATAGCAAGCAAACCTGGCGTCAATTGATTAGTGCAAACAGTCATTGCGCGCACGCAAGTGTGCCTAGATGTACTCGTAGTCTGTTTCACTTAAGCTCACGCGTTTTCTACTGCTTTAAACCAACAATTTCTTTGCTTGTCTTGAATGCATCGTTGTTTGTTATTTCATTCAATTAGCTTGCAAAGTCACTCCTAGTTTACTCCATCTAATTTTCTTTTGCTACTGCATAGCTAACTTAATGCTTTTTCGATCGTTTTTTTTGGTTCAATAGTTTATTTCAATGTGCAGACCGTTGAATATACTTCGATTTTTTTGCGTTGCTTAGGGAAAGTCTGATTTTCAAGAGATTTCCCGACTTTAGGCATTACATAGGGACTTTTTTCCTAGTCCCATCCTTTAGCATTCACACACAGTGCGAAAATATTTTGTGAGTGGCGCTTGCCCAAAATAATTCTGAAAAGGGAAAAGATTTTTTAATGATCAACTTCTGAATGGACTGCGCGAATAATCCACAATCCCAAGAATATTCGTCTTTTTTGTTCCGTCGGAGCATTTTTCTGTGCTAGTTTTAATTCTATTCGTGGTAATATAAGAAGCTTATTTATTACAGTTAAATTAGTATGCATGTCTCTTTGTATTTGTTTAATTTATAACGTTGACAAGGGCGTGGGATGAGGCTGTAGACCCCCCCTCGAATCAAAAATACTCCCTGTAAATTTCGGTGGAATACAGAATTGAATTTTCAGCATGTTTTCCCGATTTTTGCCCCAGCCAGACCTCGTCCAAAATCCAAATACTGCCCATTTAGGTGTGTGTTAGTCTGTAATTCTTATGTATGTATGTATACGTACATTATGCTGTTGTAGCGCTAGAAAGACATAATGAGCAACTAATTTTTTCTAATCAGTACCACCAACTTCACAACTTCCGATATTTCCATCTGGGTTTGAGACTAGCAGCTGGCCTTTCGAAGGCAACCATCCGAGATCAACTTTTTGGTCAAAAAATAACGAAAATTCGATCGATTCACTGAACTCGATGAGGAGAACCAAAATCTCTGAATATAGGGAAAGACAGTTGGGGGAACTAATCGGAGCCGAGTCGGCCAATTCATCGTTGTACTTGCAAAGATATTATTGAATTCGATTTTCAATATTTTACTTGTTTAATTTATCATTGATAGAACGATAGAAACTTATTTTCATCATTTGGAATTTTCAAATAATATCTCTTCTGCATAAATGCCTAAGTACTTCAGCATCATCCACTGTGAAACTGAACAAATCTTAAAATCTATTCTTTATCAGCCCGTTTCGTAATTGTCGCTGCCACACATGTACAGCAATTGGAATTCTGGGGGAAGGGGTTTCAGACCCAAAAGTTTTTCAAAATGCCTTTTTTAACTAAAAACGATGGTTTTCTTTGAACACACAATTTTTTGATATTTCTACCAATGCCCGTTCTTTACAGAACATAAAACATAAGAAAATTTTCCAAAAAATCGAGTAAATTGAACAAAATGGAGTCAAGAAAATGTGAATATGGCGCGAAGCACTAAAAACTTGAGTTTTGAGACAAAAATGAGCTAAAAACGCTTGAAAAGTCAAAATTTTTAAATTTTTAGAAAAAGTCGACAATTCTGGGGGGCCGCGGCTATTTTTGCGGGGGTCAGTTCCTAATCGGGAAGGAGGGTAAAACTTTCCCTAAGAACACGTATGGTCGCGGCTAGAAAAAATATCGACTGCCACAAAAATGATGCAACTGTTAGCGTGGGTATGTGATTTGCAATGATACTTACATGACAGTAAGAGGAATTGCTATCAATGAAAAATTGTTGGAAATGGAACGCTTCTGAAGCAATCTGTTCTCACTGCGAAAAGTTGCTTTATCATGTCGGCAAGCTTACGGAAGAAAATTATTAAAGGGAAAAGTTCGAACTTTTTATCTATCTTGGTAACGAAAAATTGCAAAAATGTGAAAAAATTCAGAAATCGAATTTCTAGCCGGTTTGTTGTGGATAATGTGAACGATTCGCCCTCCGGCAATTATACGAGTAATGCTCGCTCAAGGTTCGCCGATCAATTGTCCCGAAAAATTCGCATTTCCGAGTTTCACGGACCGATCAGAACTATCGATAAATGGAAAGCCGAATTCGGACTAGAGGCAATAATGTAAAAAATGGCCCGAGTTGAGACTGTAATTATATTTGACGTAAACGATTTCCTTAATACTTCTTTTTTATTGCTATCTAAGCTTACTTTATGCGATTTTTTTCGACTTTTTAAGCCCATTTACATCAGTAAAGTTTAACGCGGCTCCAATAAACAAATTTTCTTCTTCCTGCTTATTACATACATAGTGTGTAGCCGTCCGATGGCAAAAATGTAATTCTTTTATTCCCTTCTCATTAACTTTCAACTGCTGTTTCCAAGTTGTGTAAGCCCATTCTGTACGTTTCATTAAAGTAATTTGAATCGTCTATTGAGGCAATTTGCCAAACTTTAAAAAAACCGGGCTTCTGTTAGTTTACCTCGATTAGGCAAGATTTAAGGTTTTTTGCGTTTCCTCACGTCTCTGCAACAGACTTTCCCGCCAGATCGGTCAGCTTTGCTTATGGACTGCATTTATATCTTGCGGGATTATCCGCCCATCGAGTTAGCGCCACGACTCCTGTATATGAACAAGCCTGACCTAATCAATCTAAGAGCTATTTTAAATTTCCATCAACAGTAGGTACAAGCCGTGCAGTCTTAGGGTTATAGCGAGCGAACCTGGTCGATGCTATTTTAAGCGATCCTGAAAATTCTCAAATCGCAAAAAGTTTTCCGAATTTTTCCTGAAAAAGTGCATCAAAAACAAAAATTGCTGCATTTGTCCCTATAAAACCTTATTCGGTAAGGATTATATGCACCTGCATAGGAAGCTCTAAAGGAATCAAATTAATTTCAGAGCAACTATGCGCCAGCTTCTTATTGCTTATTGATTTTTCGAACATTTCGAGAAATTATAAATCTAATCTAGAAAAAGCATAAATTCACGAATTCTCGTATAATAGAGCAGGCAAATGTGTACTTTACATATATTCAGAGCTAAATCTGATTGCCAGATCTTTTAAGCATTTGAAGCTTTTGATCTAAGATATAAATCACAAATCACATAGTAGCCCGTATGATTTGCCGTAGGGTTGATATAACAGGAATACGTTTTATGGCAACCTCTGAAATTTTTCAGCGGCCCTGGGGCGACCGCCCGGCTCACCGTCGCACCCCCTCCCCCTAAGCGAGGCGAAGGGCACGAGCATTAAAGCTCATCGCTACAATCGTTGCATAACCTTTGATTATTTTTAATTGCTTTCTCCGTAATTAATAAAATAATTATATTATAATTTTATTTTTTATAATTAATTAATGATGAGTCGCTGGCGTCGCTTGATCCGCCATCGTTGTTATTCCGATTCTACCCGTCGGCTTACGCCGAAGCAAATTATGCACGGCCATTTTGAAATCGGCGTTCATGAAATAGTAGATGAAAAAATTGGTCATCGACCGGGCGCAAATCAAAACGAACGCATAGCCGGTGAGCGACGAAATCGTCGGCCCAGCCAAATCCAAAGCCACCAAAACTATCAAAGCGTTGGGCAATACCACCAACGCCAAATCCAACGCCGCCACGAACGACATGCTCACCGTCGTTTGAAATTCGCGCAAAAATCGACGCCGGGCGTTTGCCGTCCAGTTCGACGACGCGTTGAAACGCCGACGTTGGCGCAGGAATATCAGCAACGCCGACGCTGTCAACGCCGTCGAACCCACGCCGGCCAGCATGGCGAAGCCGTAGTTGTACAGCGAGTAATAGAACGGTAACACCTGAGCGGCAAATGAGATCTAATGGGAGGACCCTTCCCCCTCAAGTTGACTACTGACTGACTCGTCGTAGCGTTTTTTTCATGTTTTGCCTATTTTGTTCGATTTACTCGATTTGTTCTCAATTTTTAAGATTCTTTATGCTCTTAAAACAACGAGCATTGTCTGAAAGGTCAAAAACAGCGCTTTTGTGTGTTTCTGTTGTTTTTAGCCCGAAAAATGCAATTCATAAAAAATTCTTGGGCTGACCTCATAGAATCCCCATGCTGTTACAATAATAATATAATAATATTAATATAATAATAATAATAATAATAATAATAATTAATTAATTATATAATAATAATAATAATAATAATAATAATAATAATAATAATAATAATAATAATAATAATAATAATAATAATAATAATAATAATAATAATAATAATAACATTAATATATAAGAATATAATAATACAATAATATATAATAATAATATAATAATATATAACGTAATGTATAATAATACATATAATACATGCACTCAAGTATCCGTACCATAGAAGGGCAGCGGCAAAAGTCGAAGCAGTCTGGGGCATCAACAATTTTCAAAAAATAAAAATGCTGAAAATTTTGCTGCGTGGTCCGAAACGACACCATTTTTCCAATTTTCAGCGTTTCTCGTCAAGCTACATCTACCTATTCATTGGTATAGAAATAAAGCGTAGAAAAACAAAAAACAAAAAAAAATTACGAGTACAATCCTGGGGCCTCTAGATTACGGTGGGGAGGGGGTTTGGATCACGGTTTCCAGTCCAGCAAACCCTACCTATGCCCATGTGTAAACCTCCTTAATTTTATAATTTTCTCATTCGACGACTTTTAATGAAGATCAACTTTATTACTGCAATTTCAACATTATAGGTCTAATCTGAATTCAAATTTAAAAAAATATAGATTTTATTGGCTATTCTGTGATTATCTCAATGAAATGTCTCCAGAAAAGGTGGATCGATAGCGCTTCAATCACAATGCCCAGGCCAATAAGTTTTACGGATTTGACCCTCGTATGACTCCTTTCGGGACTCTATATTAAAAGTTCTAGAAGCCATGTCCTGCTAGTACTGAGGAGATGAATGACCGTATCACATAAGCCTTGAACGAATAATAATTAATTAATTATTGAATCATAGTCTGTTTTGCATAAATTTTGACATGAATTTTGAAAACTTCAGCCGACAAATCACGCTGCATTACAGTGTTCCATATCATAAGCTGTCAGGTTACTGTCTTAAAACTTTTTAGAATTTGTGCCTCAACTCATGTGAAACAGACTGTAGTTAATCACTAAAAATTGTAAATTATCAGCCGATATAATTACTTATCGGATTTCAACTCAAACACTCTTTGCTTTAAACTTCTCAAAATTGGCTGAATGCAATAGACTTTTTAGATTAGTTCGCTTTCCTTCCTGATTTTTGAATTATACTAAAATAGCTGACTATTAAACGACAAAAAATTCGATTTTTCTGGTCGCAATTTCGATTTTTTTTTCGTTTAAAATTGCAAAAATGGATTTTTCGACTGCCTGTTTTTTCTAATTTTGGACTACCCTTGCTGATGTGTGAACTATTTATCTTCATTTGTGATTAAGCAATGTTATCAATTTTGAAATGAGCTACCATTATCGGGTAACATGCGTACGTTGCCGTAGCGTCGGGCTCGCTGTAAATTCGAATCCAACTCAGAGCGATAGACAATAAACAAAATGCGATGCTTGTGCCCGCGATTTTCCAACAAATTCTAGAAAAAAATATTTATCGCAAAGCATTTTTCTTCCTGCACATTCTAAATACAATATACATTATATTTTAATAAAAATTTTTTTAAACGTAAGCTACTAAGCAAATCCATTAAATCACGATTATTTGTTGCAAGAACGAAATATTTTTGCTTTTAAAAAATCTAGAATTAAATAATTTATCGACTAATTCTAATTGTAAATTTTCATTCGAATTGAGTAAGTAATTTTCATATTTTCTGTCATTTGAATGTCATTTTTTCACTTGCTACTTTTTCGTGTTCATTTTACTGCAATTTCTTCTAATCTTTTTTTATTCATGCACCTTTCTCGACCGATGTAATATAAAACTTGATGAAATTATATATTTTTACGATAACAGAATAATAACAAAAATTTGTTGAACGATTCGGAAATCTGTTTTGAGACATTTATAACTTTGATGGTCAATTTTGGTCATTATGTTGTAGTAAATTAATTAGCCACTAGCGATCTTAATGCATTTGAAATTGAAGGGTTTTTTTTCAGAAAAAAGATTGTTCATTGTAATTTATCCAAAAAGTACCTAACTATTGATTAGAACAATGTAATACTCCTACAAACTTGTAATTGTGCTTCTGATGATACCAAGAATAATAAACAATGGCTAGTAGCCGATCAGCTCCTATCAGCAGAACCATAGCAGAGGGCAGCTGACAGCCTAGCAACCATAGCAAAATCGTCCTCTTGTAGCAGTAGTCAACGGGTACAATATCATTCAGCGTGCCCAATAAAAGGTGCTGCAAGCGTTTTGTTCCAGAAATCTTAAAAAGTGTCATAATAATCTCATAATAAATAAAAATGAAAATAAAAAAATGAAGCGTAGAAAGACCAAAAAATTTAAAATTCGTGATGTAAAGAGTCGCAAAAAATTTCAAATTTTCGAAATCTGATTTTCCTCCAATGACAAGCCGACATTTTATCAAAAAGGGATACAAATGTGTATAAGACATTTCAGAGAGGTAGGATGATATTCTTTAGTTTAATGCTTCACCGAAAACATCAAAATTTTCGTTTTTGCCTGTTGTATACTGAAGCAGCATAAGGTGAATAGCGAAAGACGTGGCTAGCTTAAAGTTGTTATAGTTAACGATATTAAAACGAAAAACATCGTTAACGACGTGTCTTTGAGCCGTCATTAACGGAAACGAAATTAATTTGGGGATATAATATCGTTAAAATAACGTTAGTTTTTCTGTACATTGCACATTTGATCCACTCACTTTGACTATATAGTACCTACCTGCTGCTCGAATCTGCTGAGAAGGCTGCTGGCTGGAGTGGGAGAGAGGGTCAAACAGACAGGCAGAGCCAATCCTCAGGTATTGCCTCTACTGCTCTACGAAAGTGCTCCTGAACTGACTTCGATTCAGTGCCTCTAGCTCAATCAAAGATAGTGATTATTGTATTTTAGATTCTTCACATACTTATCCTTCAGGGAATTCGATTTACAGTAGGCCAGAAACGTTTTCTGTAATACACGCTCATTTCGAATTTGATAATAAAAATGCAAAGTGTAAAAGCTGTTCATTCCACATTATTGTTATTTGGATTAAGCAGTATTAGCGGAAATCTGGAGCGAAGCGCCAGAAAATTCATGAAATTAAAGCAGAAGAACCTTCAGAACCTTGAATTACTACTTCGTCTCCTAAATTTATATTTAGCATTTGAAGCAGAAAGACAAAAATTTTGAAAAGTTATGCTTGAAAATAGAAGAAAACATGCTGAAAAGGCTGTTTCTACTATCAAAACCGTCTAAAACTCCTTGAGCAAAAATATGGACTGCAAAAAAGGAATGTTATTGATAGGTATTAAGCAGCGCGAAGCGCCGCATCAATTTTGAGAAATTATGATCACTGACAGCCATATCCTTCGTTATCTGGCCAATTAGTTTTGGCCAACGGAGGGGGCGGCCGCCCTCTCACCCCCTCGAATCCGCCCATGCATTTTATCGCGGTTTTTGAACGAATTTTCAGTGACCACAAAATTCGAAAGTTTTTTACAGTGCTTACGTAGAACATGGTGCGTGTACGGTAATTCATTTTGATGGCCTGTTATTTCATTTTCGTGGAGCTTCTAAGACGCTTGCAGTCTGGATTTATATTGGATTGAATTCAAGCTTACGTGTAAAACACTGTAGGTTTTCAGCTTAAGTACCAACGTATAGCACGTAGCGGGCATGAAAATACAAGCAAAGTGCTGTTCATGGCAACAAGCATATGAGAGTGAAAACACTCTGCAAATGAACAAATGGGTAATGTATGTATGTACATATGTACCTATATTAGTTTCTATAGTCGGTTTCAAATTTCTTGGGACTCCTTTTATAGTGTGATTCGAAAGTGTAAACAATTTTGCCAATCGGCAAAAAGTGTTTTTTATATCCGCCTCTCAAGCTACGTGATTCGACAGTCGTCTCCTGTATGTATTTTGCTCCTACAGCCTTTGCTTGACATTATTGCTATTCAAATTTCGGTTTCAAGTGATCATGTAGTGCACTAGTGCAAGAAACAGGACGGGCGTGCGGCTGAGATCGAACCCCATACCTTTCAAGTCAAGTGCAGGCGTCTTAACCACACATGCGAGTTGGAGTGGTGGTGGGGGTTTTAGGGGTTTTAGGGTGTGCTTACATTCCCAGAATCTGAAAAACCACCCACAAAAATCGATAATTCCAGAATTGAATTTTTTGGCTTTCTTCGGTTTTTGCCGGTCTTGAACTCTCCCAGAATTTGACTGCTACCCATGCATGGTCTTAACACCAAGACCACCAGCGGGAAACGGCCGCGTTGTTCAAAATATTAGTCAATTGTCCAAGCGTGACGGGTGGGTAGGAAATCTTGGGATGGAAAAAACCCAGATTTGAAAATTTCGAATTTTGGGTTTTTGGGTTCTTTTGGGTTTTTTTGTGGGTTTTTTTTGGGTTTTTTAAGGGTTTTTTATGGGTTTTTTTTATAAAAATTCTAGCTCGAGCTATAGATAGTAGCTGAGAATACTTCAACAGCTTCAAGACACAAAACAAAACAAGTAAACAACATTTTTATTCAGCTAATACACAAAATTCAACAACAAAATTGGTCATTCACAAGCACAATCCATGCTGTGTGAACAGAATGAAAAATTGGGCAGAGCAATTTTTAAATGCATAATATTGAAATTTCTTCATAAATTCTGCTCTGCTTCAAGAAAAAAAAACAAAAAAATTTGCCATATTAGTAGAAAAATTTATGGCACATTGCCATGCCACATAGCCTTTATTGGGCGGCTTTTCTCATTTGAAAAGTATATACTATAGTAAAAAAACAGCAACAGGAAGGAGGAGAGGATGAGAATGGATGGACACTTAACCTCGTGCATCGCAAGCAATTGTAAAAGGAACAACCATGATACAAAAAACATTGACAATTCACAGTATTTAATTCCATTACAAATAAATTCTTAACCTGTGGATAAAAAAACCAAAAAATCCAAAACCTAACGATTTCTTGCACCCAAAAAACCCACAAAAAACCCGAAAAACCCAAGTTCAAAAAACCCAGCCTTGCCAACCCTGGAAATCTATCGCTCCGCTTAACGCTGATTGGCTAAATTGTTGATGCTTCGAATCACCTTACTGTAAACAACTCAATGATTTTGAAGCAGAAGAATAATGATAAAAACATGAAAATATGAAAAATGCTAAATATTATTAAAAAATGATATTAATATCGTTAACGCTATTTTTTGAGGTCGTCGTTTACGTAACGAAAACGATATCTTTTTTCACTAACGATGAGAACGCTAGGCTAGATGAGGCCAAACATGCATGTGAGGTGGTAGGGTTTGGGGTCTAAGCGCCACAGAATGGAAAAGGTGGCTAAGATTTGGTAAAAACACGACCAAAAATGGATTAAAATTGAACCTTTCCTGCAAAACTGCTTATTTGACCAGAAATAGTGAAATAACAGAATTTTTACGCCTTAACTTGGATGTATTAGTTTCTAGGCCATTTTGACACAAAAAAAACTCACGGACTGACCGCCCCCAGAACGATTACTGCATATACATTTATGGCCAGGACATATATGCCGAACATGGGAATTCTGGGGAGGGGAGCATGAAACCAGCAAATTTTCTAAATAGACTTTTTTGGGCTCATAAAACTAACGTGTCAAAACCATAAATAAATTTCAAAAAATTCGTTGTTTGACACTTATGAGTCTATTAGACAAGAACGCTTAAAACAAAATTTCAATGGTTTTTTTCGGAAAATCGACAATTCGTGGGGGATGAGTCAGCACAGCAAGAGAGGCCTAACACCCAAAAACGCATTTGATTTATACCCACCGAAGAAGCTAGGCTGTTAAAAATATCTCCCAGGCCTAAACCCAATACGAACGCCGAATTTTTGAATAACGACGACGAAGGCGAACCGACACGACTTTTAAGAATGGCGGCTATGATTATGAGATTTGGCGGCAACGTCAGCAATCCAGTCGTTATCTGGCTCAAGTAAACTGCGCGTTGAAATACAAAGTAAGTGTCGCAGGTCGTTAAATTGGTCAAATTTTCAGACCCTGGCGGCATCGAGTGATCGCTAACGTCATACGCCGTTGAATTATTCATCTAAAATTAATCAGTGATTCGAAAACTGATTATTAATAGAACGATCAAAATTAAATTTGGTGCTGCACCAAATTTTTTAACCTTCTATGAAATTCAGGATGCCGAGAAAAGTTGAAAAAACACATTTTCAGCGCTCAACTAGCAATTTTTTCGGCACCGAATTGGACGTTTTTGCGCCAAGTACACCAAATTCGCACATTCGACAAAATTTGCACCAACTTGAAGGGTAGTCAAATTCAAACTTTAACGGATGATTAAGAAAACTAGCCATTATTACTAGATGGGGAACATGGATCAAGCGTCTGCTTACTGCTGTGAAAATTTTTCGAAGATTGAAACGTTTTTGAATGCTTTGACAGATGAAGACACAGCTGCACTGCAGTCCGGAGAGTGGCACTTTTGAAAAAAATCAATGTTCCAAACATGAACGTGCGACAATAGAGCAGCTTGAAACACAAAATTTGACAAAGGTGGTACAGTGAAAAAGTTTTAGCAGTGTATCGAAGTGCTTGAATGGTATATTAGGATTTGCACTTGAAAAACCCTACAAAAAGATCAAATGGCAATAAATCTAATTAGTGAAGATGGCGAATTAAGGGATTTTTTATTAGTATTGATATTACGAATAGGCTATAGTCGAAGTTAGAGTAAGAAGAACACTCATTTGGAATCGAGGGTAGAATACGAATTATATTCAGACCTACTGCTTACAATTTTTCTTTAAATGTACGTTGTGAAATTTGTCAACCGAAAATCTTGTTGATTGAGCAATTGCTCATGCTTCAAGTAATTTGATCAAAAATTGCGCGTCGAGTAAATCTGATTATAGATGCATACGTGGGCCATTCGCTATTTAATTAAACTGATGCACGTCTGGACTGTGACGAGAGTTGGAAATTATTATCCGTCCATCTTTCTAAACATATCCTCTTAGCAAATTACCGCAAACTTTAAGTCGCTTTTTTACTTATCTCACTCGCTGCCTTACTCTGTGAACAGTTAGATATTAAGCATTTTTTGATTAATTTAAGTTTTTGAGTTTTAAGCTTGGATTTCAGATTTCGATAAGCCATAAACAAATAACTAATTACGTAAACGTCATTCTTACTCGCATTATGCATATTAATTCCATTCCGATCAAGTCTGTTCATGCAAACTCAGTGCGGCTGATTCTTGTAGGCATAAACTTGAAATGCATTCGAAATAATCCCGACAATAACATACATTTAACAATATTAATAATGTATAACGATCGGAAAAATAAAAATAAACTAATATATTAACAATAATAACCACGCGTATAAGACGCAGAAAGACACATAATTCAGTTTATATCCAAAGCCAGGATCGTAGTTACGGGGAGAGGCATCCACCCCACTTGGCCGAAAATAAAAGTATTTCGCGCCAAATGAGAAGTATTATTTCGCGCCAAATGAGAAGTATTTTCGACAAAAATGAACAAAACGTATTTTTTGCCCTTACACCCCTGATTTCAAACTTTACACCGATATAAGTATCTCAATATTAAGTTTTTTAGACGCGGCTTGATCCGACGTTTAGCCCTTGAAAAGTACTTTATTTTTGTTCTTTTCAATGTATACTGACTTATAACCGGAGAAGCTGGCGGAGATATCTTAGACAAAACCTGTTGTTTACACTATCTACTAGTGTGTAAAGTTTAAACCTCTAGATCAAACTCTTGGGACTCATAACCGGAGTTGTTGGCAGACATCAAGAAGGCAAAAACGCATGTGCAGATTTTCACACTCTTTACACGCCCTCCAAGAACTAATGCAAAATTCGAAAAAGAAAAAATGTGCCATCTGGAGATTTCTTTCTTCTACAATTCAAAACCAATAAATTGTTTGAGGCTTTATTATTGAGTTGTTTACAAGCAGTAGAAAAAACCAATAAAACTCGCTGTATGGTATAACGTTACGCCAAAACTACACGCTCATTACAAACTCGGTATTGAGTGTAAACAAAAAAAGCTCAATCGAGTTTTTTATTATCTATCTTTTAAAAAACTGCACTCCCTAGATGTGTCTCGTCATAAGTGTGAGGGGGACATATGTTGGGGGTACCCAAGTATATTATAGGTACTTGCTAACGCGCTACCTATAATTATCTATAGCAGTAGGTAACAGAATAATTACAGCAACACTAACCAACTGAATAGCAGTAAAAAAATTAAAATGATAATTATATCAAAAATCAAGTACTTTATAAGAGTGACGATAGTAGTTGTAATTATAATAGTCATCGTAGTTTTGATAAGAAATCGCAAAGCACCAAAACGTACTTTATTTTTATTCATTTCAATGTATCCTGACTATAAGTGTGAGGTCTGGACATGATTTCAATACCTGAGGACTGCACATGATCTCAAGTCTCGATTCGAATTGATTTGACTGGGCCGACGATTTTCTGATAGGAATGATAGAAATGCAAGAAAGATGAAAAAATTGCATGTTTTTGACGTGAAATCTTCAGATTTTCGACATTTCGCGCCAAATGAGAAGTATTTCTCATAATTTTGGCTCAAGCGCGACCAAAAAACAAGATTTTCTGAAAAGAAAAAGTTTTCTCACGAAAACTCCGAAGTTTATGATCTTAATTAATATAGCATGTCGAAAAACGTCGAGCGGTTTTTGCGAGCTATCCCAAATTTAAGAACCGCGAGCGAAAAGAAAAATTAAGCAGAAAGAGCAAAAATTTAGTCTGGACTTTCAAATTACTCTGTGATTTTCCTTGCTATTTATCCCACTGCTTTCCTTTTCCAGTCGCTTAAACGCAGACTGCTTCACGGAATCAATATTATGTAAGCTTCATTCTTCTATTAATTACGTTCTGATCATGCAAAAAATTTACAAAATTGCATCGCGATCCGTACCTTATTCATCTCTTATTTTACTTTTTTTTATTTTTATCTTCTCTCTATTGTTTTCTTTTATTTTTGTATTCATTTGTCAAAAACAAAAACGTAAAAATAAAAATTATTTGTTTAAAGTGCTTATTGTAATAATTTATTCGTTTTTAATTATTTTTCGGCTCTAATGCATTCGGAGGTCTTTGTTGTAACATCCGGTCACGTACCTATAATATACTTGGGTACCCCAACATATGCCCCCCACACTTATAACGAGACACACCTAGGGAGTGCAGTTTTTTTAAAAGATAGATAATTAAAAAACACGATGTAGCTTTTTTCTGTTTACACTCAATACCGAGTTTGTAATGAGCGTGTAGTTTTGGCGTAACATTATACCATACAGCGAATTTTGGTGTTTTTTTCTACTGCTTGTGAACAACTCAATAATAAAGCCTCAAACAATTTAATGGTTGTGCATTGTAAAAGAAGGAATTCTCCAGATGGCGCATTTTTTGTTCTTCGAATTTCGCATTAGTTCTTGGAGGGCGTGTAAAGAGTGTGAAAATCTGCACATGCGTTTTTGCCTTCTTGATGTCTGCCAACAACTCCGGTTATGGGTCCCAAGAAACTTTTTCTGATAGAAATGTACTACGGCTTAAGGGCTACTTTCTGTTTACCAGCAAACCTTTGTACATTCAATACGGAGTTAGATCTAGAGGTTTAAACCTTACACACTAGTAGATGGTATAAAAAACAGATTTTTTATAAGATATCTCCGCCAGCTTCTCCGGTAAAAAGTCAGGATACATTGAAAAGAATGAAAATAAAGTACGTTTCAAGGGCTACACGTCGGATCAAGCCGCATCTATAAAACTTAATATTGAGTTACTTATAGAGGTGTAAAGTTTGAAATCTTGTAGTGTAAGGGCATAAAATACGTTTCCTTCCTGTTTTTTGATTGATCAATATCTCAAATATTTTGCGAAACAAACGTTTTCCATGCAAAAACGTACTAAGATTTAAAGGCTATCCAAACCAAATTTCTTTGCTCACAATGGGGAGTTAGGTTCAGATTTTCAAAGTTTACAATGTGGTGGATGGCGGAAAAATAAGTTTTTGTCCCATTTTTCATTCGCTACTTTATCTTTTTAGAAGTCAGGATAGGTCGAATAATATAAAAATAAAGTTTTTCCTAATGGGTACACGTCACAGGAAATTGCGTTTATTTACATCGATATTTAGCTTTTTCTGGAAGTGTGAAGTCGAAAATTGGGTGTGTTAAACGTGTTTCTTTCTTGTGTTTTTTCTGTGAACTTCTCCGCTTATGAGTCTGGACATGATCTCAAATCTAAAAATGTACCAAAAATTAAACGTGATTTTATTTATTTATCGCCAGGCCATTGTGGAGGCTTAATTTTTTCATGAATGTTTATCGCAATATCAGAGTAATATAAGAATTACAAATCCGACTAAAATCTTCTTCAAATCGGTGGTTGTGTAAATTTTATACTGTAAATTACCTTCAGTTCTAGAGCCATGCGGACTTTTATTTTTTTCAAATTGTTCTACGTAATGTCAGAATTACGAATCTGACCGTTACATCCAGTAGTTGCGTGAAGTCTGCACCATTTTTAGTTCAATAATTAATTTCAATTTGCAGGCCGCTGAATATACTTTGATTCTTTGCGTTGCTCAGAGAAAGTCCAATTTTTAACAGATTTTGTGACTGAAGGCATATACATAGGTAGCTTTTTCCTAGTCTCCTCCTTTTACATCCGTAATAATCCGTAATCCCAAGTATATTCATCTTTTTTGTTCCATCGGAGCATTTTTCTTTGCTTTATTATCGTCTTTATGATTAATTTACGCATGTCTCTCGAACTTACTGTTAAAATCAAAACTAGGTTGCTTAACAAATTTTAATGGAAAAATTAAAAATCATCATAAATCAACGTTTGACGTTCAAAAACACGTGAAACCTGTTCAAAACATAAATAAATCAAGATGTATAAGACACGCTTTTAAATTTTATAAAGATCGGGAAATAAATTAGACGCGCATGTATGTTAAAAAATGCGATAACACAATCTATTTGAATTAATGTTTGTAATAAAAAGCTTATGAAACAAATAAGTTAGTTGCGGGAAACGTAAGCTAATATTGAAATACTTTTATAACCCTTGCGAATGCACAATTTTATTACTGAAATATGAATATACAAAATATACATTAAATCGCAAAAATTACATTACCCGTTAGCGTGGCATATTCTTTTCCATTTTAGGATATGTACAATTTTTTGAGTCTTCATAAATATTTCGTGATGCGTTATCATACGCTCATATACCTGATTTTGCCGTAATTGAGTCTCATGAATCCGCATTCATTACTGCAGAATTTTTTCAATAAATACAGTCGAAGCAGTAAATCAGTATTAAGGTGGGTCAAAATTTCTGGAATCTGAAGTTTTACATTTTATAAGGTAATAAAAATTTAAAAAATGGTAGAGGTCAAAAACAGCATTTTGCGATATTCCCTATTAATTCGTTCCATTAGCATCAAAAAACCGCGAAAAAAAATTAAAACAAACTAAATTAAGGGTTTTTGTTGCAATATCTAATCTCCTTATCCCTCGAGCCCTAATCGCAGATGATAATCTAAATATCATTCAAACGATACCTACTCGTACGTACGTGTGTGGTTAACCCGAAGTTTATAATGAAAGAGACAAGTGAACTAAATGTATTTTTTATTATTTCATCCATATCTTCCTTTAATTGAATCAAAAACAATAAAAATTCTCATATTGTTTAATGTTAACTAGAAAATACGACAATAACAGCAAATTTTTTGAAGGCTACAGTCATCCCCAACTTGGAGAGTTCTCATTTTCAATACGAAATCAAAAGGATGGGTGATACTATGGAGTAACTTAAGAATATGGTACTTTCAGAATACTAAGAAATAAACTTCAGAAAAGCGATTCACTCAGTACTTAGAACATGTTGGAAGAATGCGCGGGAAAAAATTTCATCCGTCTATGATCAATATTACGAAACGCTATGAGTTTCGTTGATTAGCCTCTTCTCGACCTAAGCAAGCATCTTCTCGACCTAAGTATTTGAAGATACAAACAGCTGAATGCAGAATCACATGCAGAATACCCAATTTCCGTCGACCTAAGCATCTAAACATCAACCTAAGCATCTATACATCGACCTGAGCGGGAGCGACCTCGACCTAAGCAGCTTAAAACACCTTTTCAATAAGCCTAAGCCTAAGTATAATAGACGCAAAAACTTATATTTTTGTAATATCTTGTCATGTAAAACCGAAAAAACATGCAAAAAAATATGAAAATTTTTAGGTTTTTTAAAATTTCAAACAGCTTTTCGCGCCTTTTTTCTTCCTTCTCTTTTATTGCTATGCTTCCTCCCGTAATTTCAGCCCACATTATTTATTTCTGACAAATGTGTAAGTCCTTGGATCGAGCCGTTTAATCGTCCCACCCAACACTCACATAGAGAGTTGCCTGCAACTTTGCAAGTATGGCAATCAGATTTTCACCAAATTTTTTCCGCGCTTCAATTTATCATGTTCTACCATTTTGGCGAAAAATTTTGGCATTCCATATTCGTTTTGCTCCTTTTCTAAAAGTACCATATTCTTAAGTTTAGTCGATACTTCTTATAACCATGTATGTCTACATAGGTGATTTACTGTAATTTGATGGAAAAATTGAGTGGGGGCAAGTGGCCGTAAGTGCGCTAAATAAAAGTCTTACAGCAGGAATCGAACCCGGGTTGCTTCGACGACAATCAGACGTTCTACCACTACGCTGAAGCGGAAGTTTTCAGCGATGTTTAGAATGCTAGTCTATTGTGTTTAACGGTCGACTTATGACGACGAGCTGAATGCGCGAATTACATCCGCATGTTGCATGGTCTGCTGGAAGACGAGAGTAAATTATGCCGTGAAAAAATTTCAATGAAAAAACCTTCCTTCCTTTGTAGCTACCGTGATCTCTAAATGACCTACAGTAAGTAGGGAAGATAGAGTTACTTTAGCCTCGGAAAAGCTTTGCTGGTAGTTATACTTTGCTTAAGAAGTATGCACAGAGCCACTGAAACGATTAAGGCAGCGTTTTTCGTAACCATAGATGCACAGCATGATCAATCTGGGCTGCCAGCCGGTCGTGTAGAAGGGATTTAAAATTTAGAATTTTCTGGCCAGAATGGCATCAAAAACTGGTATAAATCCTGAAAAATATCGTTAAAACTAAATTATTCCTCAATTTCTTATCAATTTTTAAGCACATTTGAAGAAAATTTTCGATTTTTATCCATTTTTCGGCATTTATTTTGCCTTATTTCACCCTATCTTCAATTTTTTATTTAGTTGGTCCAGACCATACTTGTACAGCATGGGAGTTCTGAGGGGTCAGGCCGCAGAATTTTCCAAAAAGTGCCTTTTTTGAGCTAAAAACGTTTGGGCACACGTCGGAAACACTGTTTTTTGACGTTTTAGACAATGCTCGCTCTTTCTAGAACATAAAAACCTTGAAGAAATCTAAAAAAATTTGAAAAAAATTGAGCAAAGTGAACAAGATATAGTCAAAAAATGTTGCATATGGTGCGAAGCGCCAAAAATTTGGGATTTTGAAGCCAAAAATGAGCTAAAAACGCCTAAAAAGGCACACTTTTACAACTTTTAATAACTTTTACAAAAAAATCGACGATTCTGGGGGCTCGCAGCCGTTTTGCAGGGGTAGGGGTCAGTTGACATTCTGAGGGGTCAAAACCCCCCCCCTAAACCTCAAGAACACGACTGGTCTGGTCCATGCATATGCAGCAACCAAATTCTGGGGGTCCGATGGGGTATAATTGCTAAAAAGTAGCATCAAAAATTCTATTCTGGGGTTTATCGCATTTTGAGGTGTTCGCCGGGTTCTGTCTGTCCAGTCCAGACCCCCTACCATGCCAATTTGTGGTCTAGACTTCAACAATCCCACGCGTGTATATCAGCTGGTGCCTTCTCATCTGTTTAAAGACACCACACGTGATTACATTAGTAGTATAGTCTGACTCCTGGCCCGCAACGCTATGACGTAGGACAAAGTATAAGGTAGGCAATGACGTAATAATATGCATCCTGAAAACTTGTCAGGTTACAACGCTAAAACATCGCACACGTTATAAGATAGGCACTAATATAATAGTCTGCACTGCCCAGGGCTTTTAAGCAAAGAGGGCATTTCAAGAGAGACAGCTGCTACATAGTATAAGATAGGTAATGGTTAAAGATATACATAAACTATAAGACAGGACGCAGATAAGCATGGCACACATATAAGCATAGGACAAGGGGGAACCAGAGGAGTGGTGGTTCTTTACACAGTATACGATAGGCCTATGAATGATAAAAACAGGAGACCTCTTGAACAACTTACCGCCACCGTTTTTCAGCCAATCCATAATAGCACAATAACGAAACTTTACATACAACTATCTTATGACTTCTTGTCTTTACACCTGCAAAATAATTGAGCTTTAAAAAATTATTTTTTCACATTCATACCTAAAATTTGATTACTGTATCTTTATTTCGTCTCTCAAAAAACGGTGGCGGGGAAACTGTTCAAAAGGTCCAAAACAGGATAAGAAGGGGGCTGAAGAGGGGGATGAACTACTTAACACTAATTTACATTTTACACTCTATTACATCACTTCTCACTTTAGACTGCTTTACACCTTACACTAGTTTACGCTTTTCACCGCACTTTACACTTTACACTGTTTTACACAACTTTACATTTAACATCATTTTACACCTCTTTACACTCTACACCATACTTTATACTTTTTACTGCAATTTAAGCATAGTGCATGCATAAGCATGAGACAAGCAGGTTCTAAGCATGTGATTAATAAAGGGTGTTTATAATATGATTGGTACTAAATCCTTGCTTTGCTTCAGTTTTGTATCCTGCATGCAGTATATTTTAGGCCAAAAATGATAATTTTCTATCAAAAACTTTTTTAAAATGCATACTCAAAGTTCCCAGCTGGCACGACTTGGACGTACTGAAGCAGCCAACCTCTTTTTTACATTTATTTTATTTAATTAAGAAACTATAAACTCAAACTATGTATTTCATTTATTATATGTTCCATTTCTTGTTTAATCGCGTCTGTGCTTGCCCAACCATGCGGAAATTCCGAACTTATGCATTGATACATATTGTGATAAAGATATGGCTTCATATAATTCCACGCTCGTTCTGGAACCTTGGCAAAGAACGAAAAACCGTGCAGTTTTTGATTGTCCATCAAATTCTTTACCGCACTATATGAATTAACAGCCGTTTTCCATTGGTGTTTAGGATTTTCGCTGAATCGGCTCAAAAGTAAGTTGCAACGTGAGTCAGATCATTGTTTATGTAAGGTATTGAAAAACTAACTGCTCAGTAAATAGCAGCAGTAAGCAACTAGCACTGTCCTTAATTTTCGCCGTTTGACTATACTACTAACATCGTTTTACACTTCTTTACACTCTACACCATACTTTATACTTTTTACTGCTATTTAAGCATAGTGCAAAAAATATAAAAAATAGTGCATCTGCAAAAGCACAATAGACCAGAAGTTGTACCTATCATAGGTAGCGCGATATCGCTACCTATAATATACTTGGCCATCCTTTTTCTTATAAGTTTATCACAGCGAGTGCGAAATTTGTGTTCCCCCTCACAGCTCTAACGGCACACATCTGGGAGGTGCGGTTTTTTTAAAAAGTAGGTAATAAAAAACTCAGATACCCTTTTTTGTTTGCACTCAATACCGAGCTAGTCGTGAATGTGTAAAGTGTCAACCGAAAAATCAAATAATTTGCGGAGGGCCAATTTTTTTAAAAAATGTTCTCCCTGAATAGTAATTTACGAATCTGGTCTTAAAATTTCTTTACACTCATTAGTTGTTGCACATGAGTGTAAATTAGACGGTCTTTTACTGTTTTCATATGCACAAGCATATCTAACTCAGTTTTACATTCTATGCAGTCTGATCGGTTTCAATAGGTAGACGGTTATAAAATCTAGGGGATACTTTTTTATTTTTTGAAGTAATATTTTCAAATTTAGAGGGGGTTTATTGTAAAGAGTCCGGGACAGAAATAATTTTTTCTCTCCACTCAGTAGACAGAACGTGGTAATTATCTCTAAATGTGCCTCGTCCCAAGCGCTACACGTCAAAATTTATTTTGTTTCTTTACAATCAATATTACATTATTAGTGCAGGTGTAAACTTTACACTAAAAAATTTTTCCGCTCAGAGCGTCGTGGATGATGAATTTAAAAAAATTCTCCGTAAGGTCAGAATAACGAATCTGACCTTTAAACTTTCCTACAGCCAGTGTTTGTTGAGGTATGAAGAGATGAACTTTGAATTATATATACATCTATTTTCTAATGCCGATAGATAACTAACTCCGTATTGCATATTGTTTGATCAGATTTTTTCTTATTTCAGAGGTTTTTGACTCGTCTTTAATAAATAATTATTTTTATTACCATAAATTCGCTATTCTTAAACTTCAGTAGAATGATTAATATTTTTCAATAAAGTATAATCAAGCTGAAATCTTGGCTGCGAGTTGAGTTGGTGCAATGGCTGACGTATCCGTTCTCGCATGTGGATTTAAAAAAGAATAATGGGTTCAAGTCTTCTGATTACTAACTTTTTTCATTTTTTCAATTCTTTTGGCAAAACCATGCACTTCATTTGACTTATTCATCTATTTAGGTTCTGCAGATGACACTTTTTTGTTTTTTTTAATTTAGCCCCAGTTCTTGAATGGGAGTGTAAAGAGTGCGAAAATCTGGGGGTGAAAAGACACATTTTGGTCGAGTTTTCGACTTGTTTATGTCTGTCAACAACTCCGGCTATGAGTTTTAAGAATTTTTTCTGACAGAAATGTACTACGGATCAAGGGCTATCTTGCGTTTGCCAGCAAACTTTTCTACAATCAATACGCAGTTAGTATTAGGGGTTTAAACTCTACACTCTAGTGGATGAGTAAAAAACCAGATTTTGTCCAAGATTTCTCTGCCAACTTTTTCGGTTATGAGTTGGGATGAATTGAATGAAATAGAAATAAAGCAACTCCTAAGAGCTACACGTCGAAGCAAGCCGCGTTCAAAAAAACGTAATATGCAGTTGTTTATGGGGGTGAAAAGTTCGAAATCTGAGGTGTAAAAAGGACGAAAAAAACAGGTTTTTCTTCGTATTTTGATTGGTAAATCATATTAAATATCTTGCGGAACATAAGTTTGGCACATACAAACGTACTACAATCTAAGGGCTACAAACTGGCCTGAACCGAATTCATTTACACTCAATGGGGCATTGGGTTCAAATTTTTAAAGTTTTCAATGTGGTGGACAGTGGAAAATACGTGTTTGTCCATTTTTTGTTCGCCACTTTCTCTCTTCATAAGTCGGGCGAGGTCGAATAGGATAAAAATAAATTACTTTCTAAGGGGTACGCGTCACAGCACATTGCGTATGTTTACATCAATATTCAGCTTTTTCGGTAGGTGTAAAGTCAAAAAATGGAGGAGTTAAACGTGTTTCTGTCTTGTTTTTTCTGCCAAGTTCTGGGTTATGAGTCTGGACATAATCTCGAGTCTAAAAATGAACCAGAAACCAAATGTGATACGCCAGTTTGTTTGCGCTCAACAGTGGTGTAAATTGGTTCACATCTGCTATTTATTTGTCCTCGGGCCATTGTGGAGACTTAATTTTTTAATAAATGTTGATCGTAATATCAGAGTAATATCAGAATCACGAATCCTACTGAAATTTTCTTCTTATACTTTGTGGTTGTGTAAAGTTTACACTGCATATTAACTTTAGTTCTAGAGCCTTGCGGAAGCTTAATTTTTTCAAAATGTTCTACGTAAAATCATAATTGGGAATCTGACTCTTAGTTTCTCTACACCTAGTAGTTGTGTAAAGTTTACACTATTCATTTGTTGTTAATATGTAGTTTATACTACAAATTTATTTTACATCCAAATCTGAGCGTTAGTGTTCCTTACACTTGATATTTGTGTAAAGTTTATGCTGAAAACTTTGATCTGTTGTCTTGTTTAAAAAGGATAATGCTGATGTTAAGAACAAAATTGTTTTCCGCGTTCTTGGACTGCTGTCATTATTGTGGCATGTTACTGTATGTGTTTACTAACTGATGTACTCAAATCATGCTAATAAAAGTAGGGTACTAGCAAAGAAAAATGCTCCGATGGAACAAAAAAGATGAATATACTTGGAATTGTGGATTGTTAAGGATGTAAAAGGAGAGGACTAGGTAAAAGCTACCGAAAGTCGCAAAATCTGATAAAAATCACACTTTCTCTAAGCAACGCAAAAATCGAAGTATATTCTGCGGCCTCTAAAAAGTGTCTTTTTAAATAATTTTCAAAGTTTCAGATAAGAGTGTATAAACGAAATCTATAATGTTTACTTTTTTTAAATTGCTGACAAGTAGCAACGCTGACTAGCTTCGTATCCTGATTGATAGAAAACTAAGTGGGGTATTGTATATAAAGTTGTTTTATTTTGGTATGTGGATTATAGCAAGCAAAGCAGGGGCCGATTGATTAGTGCACACAATCGTTACGGGCATGCTAGTGTACCTACATTTAGTCTGTTTCAAGTCAACTCACGCGTTTC
This sequence comes from Mermis nigrescens, assembly GCA_036768485.1. Classification (NCBI taxonomy): domain Eukaryota; kingdom Metazoa; phylum Nematoda; class Enoplea; order Mermithida; family Mermithidae; genus Mermis; species Mermis nigrescens. Next base: position 173,595 of record JAVLUZ010000413.1, on the reverse strand, counting down.
CTACTCTTTTTAACCAACAATTTCTTCATCGTTGTTTGCTATTTCATTCAATTGGCTTAGAAAGACTGTTACTACATATAATTTCCCATAGCTACTGCATAGCTAACGTGCTGCTTTTTCAATCATTTTTATGGTTAAATATTTATTTTAATGTGTTAACCGCAGAATATACTTCGATTTTTTGCGCTGCTTAGAGAAAATGTGATTTTTTTTATCAGATTTTGCGACTTTAGGTAGTTTTTTCCTAGTCCTGTCCTTTTACATCCTTAACAATCCACAATTCCAAGTATATTCATCTTTTTTGTTCCATCGGAGCATTTTTCTTTGCTAGTGTACATATATTTAAGACCTACGTTTTGGATCTAGTGGATGCTGGTTTCTTCCACTCTTCTTATCGATTATTAATGTGCTTTTCACAACATATTGCACAACAAACAAACTGCAGCAACAATTTGAGCCGTAATATTATGCTATAGTAATATGCCGTGCTGTATTAGATAGAACATACTTGCTGAAGCAGGACTAACCATATTCAACACAATCTTAAGTGCGCTAAGAAGACTTTTCATGTTTCTTTACACCTGAAGACAGGCTGACCTATCATATCGGCCAGCGCTCACGGAATCTCCCGCATAACCGGCTGCATGCCTTCTCGTCTCTATCCCCTAGCTTGATTTTCAAATCGAATTTTTTGCGTTGTTACATTTGTTGTAAGAAATGCTTTTACTCTGCTTTATTTATTTTATTAACCCCACTTTTATCGAGCTCTAGATCGTGATCTATTTGCCTGTTTTTGCAGTTTACTGTAAGGCCATAAATTCTATGTGGCAAGTTTCTCAGTACCCTTTTTTTTACTGCAACACATGTTTTATTGAGCGAAAGAAAACGTATTGACCTACTATTTTATTAGAAAAGCTTAATTTCGCTGATTTTATAACATGTGTTACGCGTGTTGCAGATTGTATTTCTTACACATTTTTTGAATGTTCAAATACGTTTTTTTCAATTGGTTTTCAGTTTTGTGCAAACTTAATGACATTTTTGAAATTCTCATGCCCTATGGCTACCAAAAATATGTATTTTTATTCATTTTGTTATCTCCCCAATGACTAGATTTCGATCTAGACTTTGGTAAGTCTAGGGTGCTTGTTAACAGGAGGGTTAATCAAATTATCTATATAAATTCTTGTTTGTTTGTGTGTGTGTGTGCGCGCGCGCGTGGAAAAACGTTTTTACTGGATAACTGAGTGATCCTCATATTTTGACTCAATGGGTATGCTTGAACCTGATTCTGAATTTTTGATCAAAATCGCTCGATCGACTCGAAAGCCGAAAAGAAGGGATTACTATAAAAAGTTTTGGCGGCTGTAGGGACTTAGGTAGGACAAATTTTTGTGCCACATAGACCAGCTTTTGATGCGCTTTCAATCGGTGTAAACCACTTCACACCGCAAAGGTCGCAGTCAATTAATTTCATTTAAATTTCGGCTACAAGTCGATGATGTTACGGCTGACCTTTCTGTAGAATTTGGAGGAAATTCACGGATCGGTTTTGAGATATAGGAGCCCAAGCATTACCTATCCATAACGTGAAATTTTGGGGTTTTGTCTTTTTTTGCAGAAGCACAGCTTGAGTGTTACCTCTCAAATTTGGCCACTGGGGTTTCTTGGATGTGTGATTCAGGATTGACTACTCAAAGTGCACGACCTGGTGCCGTAAAAAATGCAGGGGACGGGTTAACAGAAAATCACGGAATGTTCCAAAAGCACAATTCCTAGGATGAGCTCACAGCTAAGCAGGATATCAAATTATAAATGTTTATTTGAATCATGAAAACCAATTTGCGTACGATTTAATAAAAACAAGCGGAAAGCAGCGAACGCATGGCTTTCGAAAATGTTTATACGATATTAAATACCTCAGCTTTAAGAGGCTGATTTTATATGGAACTTTTAGCGTTTCTTCGCGAATCGGCCAAACTCTGATTTTCTGCGCAGTTTACAATTCCTCTAATTGTCACACGGGCAGCAAAGGAAGCAAGAAACCTGAAATAAGCGAAGTGAAATCAATCATTGAAAAGTGACTGAAGAAATCTTTTCAGCTGAGTTTTGCAACATTTTGTTGAAATTTTAATTTTTACAGCGTAGACAACCTTAAAGAAACTGCTAATTTCTGAGTAGTGCTCCTTGACAATATTTTGACATTTATCCTAAGACCGAAAGGCGCCGAAAATGGAATATAACAGAGTTAGAGAGAAACAGTAAAGTTTGAAAGAAGTAACACTATAAGACAGTAACAATTTAGACATATGAATTTCTAGACAATTTTCGGCATATTGGTCATCAGTCATTTCAGGTTTTTTTGCAAGGAAGCGAAGCGACGACTGTTTGCAAAAAATTGCTCAAGCAAATGGGGCAGCGAAGCGCCTCTTGCTATAGTCTGTTCCATTCCAAACGGCCTATTTTTTGCTGAAGTCTTATTACTGTGACAGCTTTCCACTGCACAAATGGCATTTTCAGTTATGCTCTCGAGCTGGTTGCTTTAAATTCTTCTTTTTTAATGTTCAGTGCGCTTTGCTTAACATGTGGCGCATCTAACAGACTGCCGCAACAACTTCACCCGTAAAACATCCATGCTACAGTTTTAAGCCGTAAAGCAAAATGGGCCGTTTGGAATGGAACAGATTATGGTTATATTTTATTTTTATAAATTATAAACAATAATCTGGATATAATATCAATAGTCAATGACGCGCAGAAGCGACAACGGATGATTGGTCCGTCGGTTGCGGATGTTCAGGGAACGCCGCAAGTCGCCGGCGTCGCCGGATCCGCCGCCATCATTGTCGTCGTCCCGATTCTCGCCGTCGCCGAACGCCGAAACAAATTGAGAACGGCCGTTTTGAAATCGACGTTCATGAAATAGTAGATGAAAAAATTGGTCGTCGACCGGGCGCAAATCAAAACGAACGCGTAGCCGGTTAGAGACTTAATCGTCGGCCCGGCCAAATCCAAAGCCACCAAAACTATTAAAGCATTTGGCAAAACCACCAACGCCAAATCCAACGCCGCCACGAACGACATGCTCAGCGTCGTTCGAAATTCACGCAAAAATCGTCGCCGGGCGTTTGCCGTCCAGTTCGACGACGCGTTAAAACGCCGACGCTGGCGCATGAACATCAGCAACGCCGACGCCGACAGCGCCACTGAACCCACGCCGGCCAGCATGGCGAAGTTGTAATTGTACAGCGAGTAATAGAACGGTAACACCTGCGTAAAAGATTTCGGAAAAGGAATGTACAGCATAGCCCACCACCAAACTTGTTCTGGGGTGGGGGTGAATTTGGCGGGGTTGACCCCAGAGAAAAGGTGCTCACCCCCGGAATGTGGCTACTGATTCCCGTGAAATTATCTGCTGGCCCCCAGAATTGTCGATTTTCCGAAAAATCGTATAGAAGAGAGTTTGCTCTTATGGGTTTTTTGAATATTTTGGCTCAAAAGGGTAAAATTTTCGGCTTTAGCGCCGAATAAACACGAAAACTATATAAATATATTTATCAGGATCTTTCAATTCCCAGGGAGGGTGGGCTTCTGGGGGACTCGAACACCAGACGTACACGTGTGGGGGCATTTGGGGATCAGAATAGATGTACAATGGCCGACTTGGAGGGGTCTAGTCTGGTCTAAACTTCCAATGAAAAATTGAAAATTTTTTGAAGAACACCAGGCGAACTGATGGATTGATGACAAAGATAAATTTTCTGCAAAATTGCTTGAAAGTAACCTGAAACTATGGATTAACATCATTTTCACGCTATTTTTGAGCATTTCTATTAGCTTTTGAGGTCATTTGGGCTCAAAAAGCTCAATAAATGAACCCCCACAGATCGGCCACTCTGTGCATTTATAGTCTGAATCCCCATAATCAAGAATAAAAATTTGAAATTTAAAATCCGAAAATCCATGATCCAATCCAGACTACACGAAATGAAAGACATCCATAATTAAATTTTCAAACAAGTTCTTAATGGCACTGGATGAGAAAGGCCGAACAAGTTGTTTTCGCCCCAACATCAACTTATATGACAACAAGTTCATCGAGGTGTCATCTGTTTTAGGACTCAATTTAGTCAAGAGTCAAATAACATCTCCTTTTATCAACCAATTTGAACTAGGGACTTTAGCGAACTAGCTAAAATCAAGTTGAGGAATGTATACAATTCACCCACATAAAGTTCAGCGGATCAGGAATTCCAACTCGGCAGTCGGCTCGTGCTTACAAAAGTCATCAAATTCTCAAAAAAAGTCCTTAAAATCCGCAAAGACCACACAGTAGATACATATTTTAAATTCAACAAACACACGACTTCTACGAGATCACCATGCATCAATAAATTTGGACCATTGCCAAGTAAGTTAGTTGAAATACACTGCGATTTAGGTGGCTCACTCTGTACATACGAGTATGTACTCGTATGCTTTTTCATCTTGCTTTCTCTTTGCTTTTTATTCTATGCTATTATTTCACGTCATTTCCACTTCTGTTGTCAAGTGTGCACTGTTAGAAAACAGGTTTGCTGCTAAGATCTAAAGATCTATTCAATCGATTTTGATAAAATAGAACGCGTTTGATATTGCCGAAAGAATTTGAAATTTTTTAAGTCTATGGTGCACCATGTTGAAAAAATAGCCGAGTCTCTAAAGTGGCAAAGTAGTTGCGTCTTTAGACAGGGTAAATTGCGCCTAATTTGTTTTTTAACGGATTTTTCTTGTTCTTGCGGGGCTTGAGCGTTTTAAATTCTTAACATGGGGCAGCCATATTGGAAAAAATTACTGCACGCTGTATCTGCTTAAGTGGTTTAAGGATTTGATTTAATGTTTGAGGACATTTTGGAATGAGCTGAAAAAGGGCTTACAAATGATTACTGATTTATCTGATTTGAATAAGCAAAAATAAATTTCAATACGGGTGCCATTACAGTATTAAAAATTGCGTTTTCTTCATAATATGATTTATAAGTCTGTGCCGTTTCAAGAAAGTCAAATTCTTTTGGCAAATAGTTAGAAAATTGGATGTTCTTTCTAATGAGCTTTGTCTCAAATCATGAGTCTGTAAAGGTTTTTAGATTTTAGCTTTTTATGGGCAAAATAATTCATGCAGCACTGAAAACAAAATGATTTATCATTTATTATTTAACATATTATAAATTTTGACGTCAGTTACCTGTATCGGATAACATCCACACAATGCTGTAGCGTCGGGTTCGCTGTAAAGTCGTATCCAACTCACCGCGATAGACAACAAACAAAAGACGATAGTTCCGCCAGCGATTTTCCAACAAATTCTAGAAAAAATGTTATCCTTATTACTAGCTTTGATCATTATTAATGCGGTGTCATGACATCATAATTTGACGCGCAGCGCCAAAAATCAAACTTTTTGTTTCTATATGAGGAGTGAATACATACGGAATTCGACTTTAGTAATCTTTTCTTATACTTTACTATTTGATTACCTAATACTATTTTCCTTTAGTCATTTCTTATTTCAATTTATTTAATTTAGGATTATTTTCGGGAGAAATTCCGAGCAACATTATTCGAAAAACAAAGGAAACGACCGTTATTTGAGAATGACTTAACTTTGATATGACCAGAATTCAAATTTAGCAGAAATTTAGATCGCGAATTCTGGTCTTCAAGATAACTGCTGTCTTAAATACATTAGTTAATCGTATTTTTTCAAGAAACAGATTTCTCTAAGCATAATTATCCGAATAAAGTACCTTATTGCTAAAAACTAACGTTTAGGCTCCTACGCATACTTGTAGTTGTGCTTCTGATGATACCAAGAATAATAAACAATAGCTAACAGCCGATCGGCGCCAATTAGAAGAACCATAGCAGAGGGCATCTGACAACCTAGCAACCATAGCGTAATAGTCCTTTTGTAGCAGTAAACAATGGGCACAATATCATATACAGTGCCTAGTAAGAGTTGCTGCAGGCGGAGTGTTCCGGAAATCTTAAAGTCACATAATAAATAAATCGTGATAGAAAAGTCAAAAGTTTGAAGTCATGTCGGAAAGAGTCGCGAAAACCAATAGGTTTCTATAAAAAATTAAAATAAGACCTTTTCACGTTCTTGCGTACTGTTTGGTGCTTTTTGAGCTATAGTCCGTATGTCTTATATCTTTCGAATCAAATCTTATAAATATAAAATAATGAAATAAAATTGTAAAATTATTTATAAAATACATATATTACAATTATTTATAAATATAAAATAATGAAATAAATTAATAAAATACGAACATATTAATTTATGAAAGGCATTAAAAATTTAGCAAGCGTCAGGGTCATCGTTTTTAAAATTTTAAACTTATTTAACACAAACTAATTATATTAAAAACATAATAAAGTATTTTTGGAGACCTTGAGCTTAAATAAACCAAATTAGTGAATTTTTAGAGTCTAGGATAAAAATTGCATTTGGTCAAAAATAAAAACATATCCAACTAATTTAGAAACCTTTTTTTCTAATGGAAGCTCCAAGAGATCAAAAACAACTTGTTTCTTGTACTTACTAATTGAGCTACGCACAATTATTCCAAAAAATGTTCTATGTGCATCATTTTTGAAAAATTCAGCTGCTCTCAAAATTTTACATTACTATGCCGGACATATCTATTAGCTCAAAGGCAATCTTGTATAGACCTGAGGGTTGATTCAACTCACTGGCGGATTTAGAGGGGAGCGGGGGCGGCCGCCCCTTCCTCGTCGTCAAAAAACATTTGGGTGCAATGAAGAATAGATGTGTATTTTTATGATTTTAGCTATTTTTATCGTGATTTTTCAAATTTTTCCGGCGCTTTGTGCCGGGATAGTATCGTTAATGACATTCACTGACTTCTCTTGGAGCTCTAAAAACTTTAATTTGTGTCAGAATAGCAGTTTTTGTATAGAACAAAGATTGTAAAGCTCCTACAATCATTTCTTGAGTGCTTTTTGACGATTGAGTCGATTTTTGCATTAATTTTGCGACTGTTTCATGAAAACATTTAGAAAATTTCGAAAAGTTCTTACTTTTTTGCATTAGAAATAATTCTGTCCATCAAAAGACGGCAACAAACGACTACTTTGAGCATAATATACGAATTTATGGACATTGTTTTACATTTTTAGGAAAATTTTGGGTTCCGCCCCCTGTCAGAAACTCCTGGATCCGCCACTGGTTCACCTAGCGTTTTTTCTAAGTTTAACGACTCATATGCGTTTAAAAAGGTATCAATATTGTAAAAGACATTCTTCCAAACATGACGATTCTGGGAGGGGTGTATTGGTTGAATTGTTTTGCAGGGGAGTGGAAATCCATTCACCAAGACACCCAAGATTCATGACGTTCACAATTCATTATTGCTAACTGCCGAAAATGGTGTTTTAGAAAATTATTGAGTTGGACAGTTTTTACATAATTTGAAAAGGGCTGAATCCGATCCTGGGGGGCATGCCGCCAGTTCTGACCGGAGCGACTCTAGCAAACAAATTAGTGACCCGAGCGCTCACTTAAGTAAACAAAAGTGCGCAATTAATTATACTGGGCTGACCTCGTCGGTAGACCAATTATGCGTCTGGTACTTACAGTAATGCGCCCGACTAGGGAAGCATTTTGTTGAACACAATTTTTTTACAGAGCGGAAATCAAATTTTAAAGTTTAGTTTTTCGAGCTCCTCGTGAAAAATGGAGCAAGAAAATATATAATTTGACAACATTTCATTCACTCTGGAAAAAGTTGACTGATTTCCAATGTGAGAGCACTAATAAAATGCAGTTTTGTAAGTAGCGTTCTATTTCTTGGCACGGGCACATATTTTGAATTTTATTTTGAATTTTTTCGCATGTTGATTTATAAATATTCAAGAAAAAATACGGCGTCTTATGAAGGGTTTCTGATCGAATGGATCTGGCGCAGCAAGTTTGATTCGATGGAGCGATTGTTCAACGATTTTTGCGATGCGTGTGCTTCTATGTAAAATGTTCGTTGACAAATCATGGTAGTTTTTCATGTTGACGCTGTTGGCTTAGTATTATTTTGAAATATTCAACTTTTATGGACAAAATTAATGTCAAGTGCTCTCAAAATACAAAATAAGTCAACTTTTTCCAGAGTGAATGAAATGTTGTAATATTTTATATTTTCTTGCTCCATTTCTCACGAGGAGCTCGAAAAACTAAACTTTAAAATTTGATTTCCGCTCTGTAAAAAAATTGTGTTCAACAAAATGCTTCCCTAGTCGGGCGCATTACTGTAAGTACCAGGCGCATAATTGGTCGACCGACGAGGTCAGCCCAGTATAATTAATTGCGCACTTTTGTTTACTTAAGTGAGCGCTCGGATCGCTAATTTGTTTGCTCGAGTCGCTCCGGTCAGAACTGGCGGCGTGCCCCCCAGGATCGGATTCAGCCTTTGAAAAGAGTAAAATGATTAATGTCATCACTATATTTGCGTTGAATGGCTCAAAATATTTCGGTGTGGGTTCTGCACCATTTTCAAAGAAGGAGGGTATAAGACTCGGGTTTTTTGCCTTAACTGGCAAAAAGATGGCCAGAAAACGCAAGTTTTCGCTAAAAAATCGGGGAGGGGATCGAAGATTTTCTGACTTGGGGATAGGGGACGACCGACCCTCTCTTACTAGCAATGGGGAATAGAAGTAGGTTCATGTATTACTACATCCGTGTTCCCTGAATATATCGAATTAGGGGTGACTTAGTTAAGAGGGAGTATTTTCTCCATCCTGACGCTTGAAGATGCTGCGATCAAAACATGTACGTATGTAGCTCAATAAAAATCATATTAAAACCGCAAAAAATACATTTTGTGGAATGTAATTTTGCAGACTGATAGAATTTTTTCCACTTACCGAAGAAGCCAGGCTGTTGAAAATGTCACCCAGGCCCAAACCCAAAACGAACGCCGAATTTTTGAACAATGACGACGACGGCGAATTGAGACGACTTTTTAGAACGGCGGCTATGATTAAAAGATTTGGCAGTAAGGTCACCGATCCAGTTATTATCTGACTCAAGTAAACTGCTCGAATAAAGTCAAAGCTGATGACACTGGTCGCTGAATTAGTCAAATTTTGAGACGCCGGCGTCGTCCAGCTATCGCCATCTTTATACCGCGTTGAATTGTTCATCTAAAATCAATCAGTGATCGGAAAATTTGAAATTTCTTACAGTGACGGATCTAGTATTTCCTAACGGGGGACGATCCCGAAATTTCTTGTCAAAAATCTTCCGGAAAATCCGTCCTCTATACGTAAAGCAGCTATTTTTGTCGTCTTTTTGATAAGCAGAATCGTTTCTAATGCGAAAAAAGTGGAAAATTTCAAAAAATTTTTGGAATTTTTCTCTATGATAAACGTGCGAAATCTGCGCAACAATCGACAAAAAGCATCAAAAAGTACTCGAGAAATCATTAAAGAATTACGGATTCTTTGTTTTGTACTAAAACACCCTTCTGACGTAAAAATAAGGTTTTTAGAGCCCCGGCACGAAGTGCCTGAGAAAATTGTCAAAAATCGTAAGAAAAACGGCTAAAATCATAGGTATAAATCTATTCCTTATTGCGCCCATATATTTTTTGACGACAGGGCGGCCACCCCCTTAAATTAAACTCATGTTTTCCAAATCAAAAGCTTGTGTTTTATGTTCCTTTAAAATTTTTTTCGTTTTCCGTAGTTTTTTTCTGATGCCATGAAGAAGTGAAATAAACATGCTTTTCTGCGCGCATATGCATCATCAGTTTTTAGAGTTGTTAACTCAGATCTATGCTAAACAACATACATACATTATGCACCGTCAGTCCTGGGTTGACAGTGCCACGTTTTTCGGCTTTTCTCAGTATAACCGATGATGCGATAGGTGTTTTGAATACTGGGATTCTGCCGAAACATAGACAGCGAGTTGTTGAATGTATTCCATAGCAATGATTTGACTCAAGCAGGCTACAACACCGTAATATCCATGAACACAAAAGCGGAATGGCGAGAAAGTTTGACTTGAAGTGGGGTAAGAGAATGCCACTCCCTGAAGACAGATTCAAGCAACACACTGTTGGCAGGCAGAACAGTAATCGCCTATAGCTCAGTGCCGGATGGACAAAGAATCTTGTACAAAGATCTGCACCAAGAAATCTCTGTACAAGCCTCCAAAATCTTTGTCACATACAAAAAACCTTAAGCCTAGGCAATATTGAGGCCTGATGACTAGATTGCCCATATGTCTATTCAGAGACCAGACTTGAAGGCAGCATCGATTCAAAACTTCCTGTCAGTGTTAAAGCAACATAAATCAAATCCTTCTCATTTTGATCAGAAGTTTTCTGAGCTTCTGGCAGAATAGGGTAAAACAACTCTTCATTGCTGACGAAAGGTTGCGGGGGAACATTGCCAGCCGATCATTCTTTGAAAACTAGTATGCAACGAAGTATGGAAAGCCAGCCACATACATTTATGGATGCAAAACACCTCTAGCCCTCGATAAGCCCAAACAAGAAAAACAAATCATGTCTCAGGAGTTTTCCGAGTGGCCTGAACACTTATGAGTTGACAAAAACTTCAGCTAAAAACGATAGCCCCCCCACAAAACGAGAACAGACACACGACAGAACTTGAACAACCCATTCAATCCATTCTTCGTTACCGAGATGAACAAGGCAGAATATCAAATCGAAAATAGCTGAAAAACAGCGCAACGATCACATGACATGTGACAAATGAAAGCAGTCCTCAGCAATAGAAAAACTTTGATTGGCAAACAATACCCCGAGACTCGGCAAAAGAAACCCCAGTCACACCGGCACAGAAATACGCTCATGCACTAATAATTTACGGTTTGTTCTTTGAAAATTTGAAATTACTAAAACCCAACATGCTTCAAAATACTCAAGCCTAAAAAAATCCACTACAGAATGTAAATCAAAAATCAAAGTCTTAGAAGTTGACGACCTAAAAGGATAAAGGGCGTGAAACGGGTCAGGGGATTCAAAGTCCCGCACCTGATTCCCTCAAAATTGGCCAACATCTACTGAATTACATTTCTGAATTTTCAGCTTTTTGCAAGTTTTGATTCAGTAGGAACGGAACTTGCATGAGCCATGTTGAAAAATTGACCAAGAATTAGAATAGCCAACGAATTCAAATGGACTGAGAATCAGTAAATTGGACTCTCTTTTTGAAAACTAACAGAACTTTTTCGGATCCTGCGCTAAAACTGTAGGATATTATGCGCTCATTTCAATCAGAATAGTGCGATAATTTGAACTATCTCGATGTTCTTTTTTTTTTTTTTTTTTTTTTTTTTTTTTTTTTTTTTTTTTTTTTTTTTTTAATATTTAAACTAACAATACATGAGAATGGTCATTAGGCACAAAATAATTCAAAATCCTACTCTGCGAGTTAAGGAGTCGTGTGAAGAAGAAGTAAGTGCGGACCGGTCGCCTGAATGCTACAAAACGCTACATCCAGGAGTGGAACATCAAGTGCGCCCTAAAATCGAAAATAGACCAAGATTGAGCAACAATGTGAAGCAACCAACGAAACCCAAGTGCAAACCCATCCGAATAGACCTACAGAAACAGGAACGAATGTACGTATGGAAAAGAGTCACATGTACACACAGGAGTCATTTCAATCTCAATGAGATCATTATCAACAGCAAATAAAAATGATCACATAAATAATATCAACAATAATACTAATCAATAATAATCGAGAACATTCAATCATAAGTTCAATTTAACAATGTCTAATCAATAATTCCATCTGAATGATTCAATACTGAACAAACAATAATCCCAACAAATGACAAACAATCCAATCAAATAGTAATGACCAATACTGAATAATCAATACCATAACTACAATGAATGACACGAAGAATGC
>JAVLUZ010000413.1:126646-159146 GCA_036768485.1 Mermis nigrescens | reverse complement strand
AGGAATAAGGACAGTGTTGGTTTGGACGGCGTCATGAAAGAGCGTCTAAAATGATTTCTCTGATTTTGATTTAACGTTGTATTTTTGATTGTTGGACATATTTATTTTCTGTTAACTAATTAAAGCAATCTAAATTAGAAGTACACGGCGCATTGCAAATGGAGGTCCCACGGAGATAAAAACGAGAATAAACCTCGTTAATTAATTCGATAAAAACGAGAATAAACCTCGTCAATTTGCGGTAATAATTGGATGATAACACGATCGCGAAGTAGCGCAGGAAACGTAGAGAAATCAGAAAACGAAATGCCGAATCCAAATCCAAATCAAGAAAATCAAGGAGAAGTTGACTCCTTCGAACGTAATTCAGATTTAGCGGAGTGCTTGCAACACTCAAAATTTTTAGAACTTGCTCGCTGGCGATTAAATCCATTCAGTGGTACGGCAGGTAAAGAAATAATCGCATTTTTCGAGGAATTCGATTCGTTAGCATTAGCTGCTAGAGCAACAAATGACAGTAAGTTGTCAATTTTGCCATTTTTCCTTGACGCTTATCCCAGATCAGTATTTAAAGACTTAGGCTCAGCAGCAGAAATAGGTTATTCGGAAATCAAAAAGGCATTAATCGAAAAATTTTTACCTCCTGGCTTTCAGGACCAAACGATTTTAGATTTTCAAGAGATTCGACAAAAAGAAAATGAATCGGTCGATCATTACGTACATAATTTGCAAAAATTGGCGAAGCGCGCATTTCCTAATTTATCGTTTGATCAGCTGGAAGATCAACTGAAAGTTAGTTTCATTAAAGGGCTATTACCAAAATTGAAATCGCAAATACAGATATTCGGCACGCCAAAATCATATCAGCAGGCAATGAAGCTTGCGAAAAATGCGGAATATCCGCTAATTAGCGATCAAGGTACTGCAACAAACAGTATTAATAAGGATACATCGACATTTAACTCATCAGTAGCGGAGTTATCTAAATCGTTGCTAGAAGTACGAAAAGAAATTGAAGCACTTAGACGGGAAAAAGATGAAGTGAAATTGAGTAATTATACTAATTATGAACGCAGAAAACCAGCGGCGCCTCCAAATCGTTTCAATAATCGAAATTTTAATACACAAAAAAATCAGTATTCTAATTCGCGATACGATTCGACTTACAAAAATGAAAGAAAATGCTATGAGTGCGGAAAGATGGGACATCTCGCACGTGATTGTTGGTATCGAGCAAGTGGTTCGAGAAATCGTTCGCCGAATAAATTTAATTCGCCGCATTTTAATCGAAATCGCGTATTATATAAACCCAATGAAAGATATTGGACAAATTCACCTTCGTTCAGCCATTCCTCGATAAGGGATTCTAGTCAGAGGCACAATTGCGACAGCGAAAATGAAGAAGCTGATGCAGAAACATCAGCTGTAAGTTCGAATTCGGTGGAAGCATTAAAAAGTATATTAAAAAATAGGGATAGAACTGTTATCGATTATTATTATGTACATAACTTCTCGCGAAGATTTTATGGCATGGCTGCAGCAACAGTCAAATATAAAAATTCTCATCGAATACCGTACGAAAATTTAACACGAAATAAAAAGAAATATCGGAATTATAATATGGAGAAAGTAGTAAATAATGAAAATAAAACTACGCGAGTATCATTTGAAACTTCAAGCAGCGATAGGAAGACATATTCTTATTCTAAAAGTACAAATGCGTGCAAAAACACGTATATTCCGTTACCACTGATAGACATATCTGTGAACGATTTTCCAACGAGAGCCTTAATTGATACTGGCTCACAAATAACTTTAATTACGAAATCATTTGTCGAAAATACGCTGAAAATCAATCTACCTAAATCTAAAACATCAGATTCAGGAATTTCGGTCGATGGAACGCGTTTCCAAATACTTGCTATGTTGCCTTTCTCACTTAAGATTAATGGTATTGAATATATTATATCTGCCGGTGTAGTTAATCATTTACCATATACTACATTACTCGGTTATGATTTTATAAAGAAATATGGTGCAAGCATTGTGCCCAATGAGGACTGCATAAAAATCGGACAGGGAGAAATACCGATAGTGTATGGTCAGAAAAATTCAATTAATTATGGTACGGCGAATACGAGCACATTTAATGAGTCGCCAGTACTTGTATGCTTATGCCAAAATTTCGAAATACCAGCACGATCTGAATGCATGCTGCCGTGTACAATACTATCCAAAATCGAAAAGAATGAGCTCCTTTTTGAATCAAATGAAAATTTTTGCGAAGCAAATAAAATTTATGTCGCTACAGCTCTTGTTAAAAGCAAGACACATGTCATACCTTGTCGCATACTTAATCCGACGAAAAAGCCAATAGCTATTGAAGCAGGGTCGATAGTAGGAACGGTTAGCGAAGATTTTGAAGTATGTAATGAAAAGCTTCCAGAAATAAACAGCATTGATAAGGATATATCGGTTTGTGCTGAACAAGCAGACATTTCGGAAGCTCAGAAAGTCGAATTAAGACAAGTATTAAATAATAATCGAGATCTGTTCGCAAAAAGTAACAAAGACCTAGGAAGAACGACATTGATAGAACACAAAATTAACACTGGAAACGCCAAAGCGGTTAAAGGAAAGAAATTTAGAACCCCTTATGCATATCGCGATACATTGAAAAATACAATAGAAGAAATGAAGGGGGATTGCATAATTCGACCATCTACATCAGAGTGGTCAAGTCCAATTTTTCTGATAAAGAAAAAGGACGGATCACTTAGACCAGTAGTTGATTATAGAGCCCTAAATACAATAACGGAGCCGGATGTGTACCCCATCCCACGCATCGATGAATACTTGGATAGCTTAGATAAAGCTACAATATTTTCAACATTGGATTTGCGTTCGGGTTACTGGCAAATACCTTTAGAAGAAAAATCCAAATTAAAAACAGCATTTTCTTCTCCATATGGAAATTTCGAATTTAATGTAATGCCTTTTGGAATCAAAAATGCTCCATCGGATTTTCAACGGCTTATGGATATAGTATTAGCAGGGCTGCAGTGGAAAACAGCTCTTGTTTACATAGATGATATAATCATATTTTCAAAATCATTCGAACAGCATCAAATGCATTTGACTCAAGTATTTACGGCGCTTAGAAATGCGAATCTTAAATTAAAATTATCGAAATGCTCATTCTGTAAAGAGCAGGTTACATTTCTAGGCCATTTAATCTCAAAAAACGGTATAGAACCAGATCCCAAAAAGACAGTAGAATTAGCTGGCTATCCAGCACCGAAAAACCAGAAACAAATACAACGTTTTTTGGGATTAGTCCAATGGTTTCGTAGGTTCATACCAAATTTAGCGAAAATCGCAGTTCCACTTTATTCTCTTTTGAAAAAGGATAAAAAATTTATTTGGACCGAAAAGGAACAAAATGCATTCGAAAAATTGAAGAACGCATTCACAACGCCACCAATATTGCGTTTTCCTTCTTTTGACAAAGATGACCAATTTATTGTAGTAACGGATGCAAGCGGTCAAGCGTTAGGCGCAATTTTAGCACAGAAAAATGATAAAGAACAATGGATTATAGCCTACGCCTCGAAACAATTATCAAAATCAGAACAGAATTATTCAACAACAGAGAGAGAATTATTAGCTATTGTGTGGGCCTTGCAATACTTTCGGCATTATTTATTAGGTCGACCCTTTATAGTGCAATGCGATCATAAGCCATTGCAATGGCTAGCAAATACGAAAGATACATGCGGAAAGTTAAAAAGATGGTCACTTAAGCTTTTGGAATTCGATTTCAGCATTCAATACTGCCCAGGTAAGAAAAATGAAGCCGCAGACATGCTATCGAGAAAGCACATGGTAAATACGCATACGAAAAATATAGAAAAAATAAATTGGCAAGATGAAAAAATCGAAGATGCACAAAATAAAGACGATTATATCAAAGAGCTGAAAAATAAAATGTTAGATTTAACCACAAGAAAACAATACCGAGATGAATTTGAAATAATACGAAATATTTTGATTCGAAAATATCGCCCGAAATTCTCAAAGAAAGCTTATTTACAAACAGTTATTCCAAAGAAATTAGTGCAACTTATTTTAACCCAATATCATGATGATCCAGTTGGGGGACACCTAGGCGTTGCAAAAACCATGGGAAAAATACAAAAGAAATACTGGTGGCCAAATATGGCAAACGATATCGAAAAGCATTGTCTATCGTGCAATATATGTAACTGTAGAAAAGCATCTTACCCCGCTACCGTAGCCCCAATGCAGCCGATACCTGTGAATGGGCCATGGGAAATGATTGCGGTAGATTGTTTGAAGCTACCAGTAACGAGGTCAAATAATACTCAATTAGTCGTTTTTATGGATTATTACACTAAATGGGCTGAAGCTTTTCCGGTGTCTGATATAACAGCTCAAACAATTAGTAATTTATTGGTCGATAAAGTTATAATGCGCCATGGAGTGCCAAATAGATTATTAAGTGATAATGGAACGAACTTCACATCGAAATTAATTAGCGACGTATGCAAAATTTTAAATATTAAAAAAATTTTCACAAGCCCTTATCATGCTCAGACAGACGGTCTTGTCGAAAGATTTAATAAAACAATAGCTGACATTTTATCCACTATTGCATCAGACGACATAATGAATTGGGATAAATTTATCAGTCGAGCATTATTTGCATATAATTCAAGCCCTCAAGCATCAACGGGAGAAAGTCCTTATTATTTAGAACACGGTCGAGAACCTATGTTGCCAGTTGATATAAAATTAACAGCAGATATTGCAAAACCTTCAAGCTTAGATGTATACAAGAAAACATTAACGAAAAATCTTTCCCAGGTAAAAACTGTGGTAGATCAGCGCATAAAAAGAGCGCAAGAAAGGCAAAAACGGCAATATGACAAAAACGCAAAAAACTATCGATTTCAAATAGGAGAATGCGTTTTTCTAAAAAACGAAGTACTAGACCCGATGACAAAGAAATTGGCGTTTAGGTATGATGGGCCATACCGAATAGTCAAAATTCGCTACCAAGATGCTACAGACTCGAACAACGGCGTTAACTGTGAAATAATATCACTTGAAACAGGTCAGGTGAAGCATACGCATGTTAACAGACTAAGAAAAACATCAGGTAGGTATGAATATACGGAGAAAAATTTGCATGCTCAGTCTATCGTTTTCGCGAAACACGCGAATCAACCTTTTTGGCCGGCCGAAATAATAAGTGGCGATTCTCTGCCACGTAACCTTAAACGACATTATCAGAGAAATAAACATTCGGATTTAGTACCTGTACGGTTTTTTAGCACGAATAGTCGATATGCGCTTATAAATGACTCGAATATTGTGTCTTTTGTTGACAATTTACTGAGATTCAAATTATCCAAAAGGAAAGGTTTAGCACAAGCTATAAATTTAGCCGAAAACAAATTTATACGTCATTAATATTGCAATTTTTTTGTTTGACTATTCGACAATTAATTGATTAAAAACGGAAATTTTATACCTAAAATGGATTTACGGCATAAACTCCTCCGTCAAACGTTCGATAAAATTTTGAAACGCAAACCAACTATTTTTACTTCCTTCGAAATTATTCACGATTCAAAATCCATCGATAAATTTATTTGGTCGGTCAAAAATGATCCTATTTTGCCCAACGTTATCTCTATAGACACGGAATTTATGTCGGATGCCTCAGAGTTTCGATACTGGAGAAATCCGGTATCAGAATTTAAAAAAGGTTTGCCGACTCATCAGTATTTTAAAGGGCCCTTCGTTCGATTCATCCAATTTTGCTTAGCTTCGGGTGCCACTTTCTTGTTCGACGCTTACGAATTCGACCACTTCCCGCAGCGTATTCTGAACATTCTTAGAGACGATGAAACTATCATCGTCGGATTCGATTTTAATAACGATCATAACGCAGTGCATAACGTTTTCGGCGAATGTATAAGTCAACAGTACAATAGGAAAGGAAAAGCTGAATATTCCCCACTCGAGCGTAAGATTTTCGGTAAAATAGACGTTATCGACCCGAAGAAAATTTACGATCGAAAATATAAAGAAAACGACGATAAATTGAAATTATTTGATATCTTGTCCCCGAGTCTAGCCAATATGACTAGAAAGGCATTTGGTATTGAATTACCAAAAGAAGACCGGGGAAGCCCCCGATCTTGGGAGCCGAGTATTGTAAAATTACCGGACGGTAAAATAAATTACGCCTTAAGGGATTCAGTCGTCCATTTTGACGTCGCAATTTACTTCGTTCTGATAGGATTAATAGACGGCAAATTTGCTGAACGAATTACGCGTATTGGCTTTAAATTAATTGAACTCAATGACGGCAAAATTAAATTTAACAAAAGCAGCGAAGACAGAGAGGAAATTTCGAGTGATGATGAAATTTGCGAAAAAGCAGTAAGCAACGAGAAATTAGAAGTCATTGAAAGTGACGAAGAACAGTCGGACTTTTTAAATACTTCTTTAGTGACTATAACGTCAGAAGATATTGGTTTTACGCTGAGGGAAATGAACGAGGAAAATGTAAATTCCAACAAAAACGTATCAAACGTGCAAGCTGACTGGGCAATTGATTATGAACATAATAAAACGCGCGACGTAACTAAAACGGTTTCGATTGATCGGACTCCAATCATTCAGTCAATTACAGTAAAACCGCTAGCTAACCATCTGAAGAATTTAGTTTATGGTCATTATCGCAAAATTATGACAGCATGGTTACCAGCTAATAAATTCTGTATGACCAAAACGTGGAATAATTCATTGAACGGCTTATACGACGATTATAGCAATTTTTATACGCATAAATTCAAAAATTCGCAGGGAAAGATGAGCGAATTATTGCATAATCTGATTGATAAACGATTAAAGAACTTTGTTGGCTATTCTCCATGGGTAGACCTAGCCAACCAAGTCGGCGAGGAAACGTCTAAACTTAAAACGGCACGACAAACATTATGTTTAAAGCGTCATCAGGGATCAACGAAATACGTGTGCAAAAGATTTAAACTGCAGCCACGAAAATTTATTAACGTTGAAAAGCGCATTAAACGCTTATGATACGATATTGCATTATTATATTTTCATTGTTTTCGTATTATTTACTTATATATAAATTAATACGTATTCCAGTGAAGGGGGAGGAGTGCAATATGCTACAAACATATTGACACACAGTCTCTCATTTATTACGGAAATTAGACTATTGTTATTCAAAAATCAGTTCGAATTCTTTTCTAACGATTGATTTGATTCATCTTAATAGACGCTAGTGTGGTAATAAAAAGGGACGCCAATTCTGTAATATTAATGGTGAAAAACATGCAAAGTAGGTGACAGCATCGTTGTCAGCCTGCATGTAGAGAAGGAATAAGGACAGTGTTGGTTTGGACGGCGTCATGAAAGAGCGTCTAAAATGATTTCTCTGATTTTGATTTAACGTTGTATTTTTGATTGTTGGACATATTTATTTTCTGTTAACTAATTAAAGCAATCTAAATTAGAAGTACACGGCGCATTGCAATAATAACAACAATAATAATAAATTTATTATTAATAATAATAATAATAATAATAATAATAATAATAATAATAATAATGATGATAATAATAATAATAATAATAATAAAAATAATAAAAATAATAATAATAATAATAATAATAATAATAATAATAATAATAATAATAATAATAATAATAATAATAATAATGATAATAATAATAGCAATCATAATCATCATAATAATAAAACAATAATAATCCAAAATAATTTCGATTTCAGATCAAATCCAAAATCAAAAATTAAATTCAACCATTTCAATTTCAGTCTTTTTAAAAATTTCTACTTGTTATCTTCACATTTTAGTCAAAAATCAGGTATAGTCTGTTTCATTAAGCTTTGAGGTTTTTGAAAAAATTTAAAGTGACTACAAAAGTGTTTTAAACTAATACAATTTATATGATATCCTACAGTATGTCGAGTCACTTGGGGACGCATGCGAGTGTTAAGCCGCATTACTGTGTCAGAAGTTTAAACCGCTTTTGTAGCCTAATTCTTGTGAAAAAATTTCAAAGAAAACCGCAAAGTTAAAGGAAACAGACTTTTGTTCCTTTTTTAGCATATTGGTATGATTTGAAATAGGTAAGCAATGAACATGGCAGTTTCTCAATTTTTAATCGATGTGAGCATATTAGAGAAAAAAGATCGTGCAACATGTCAAAAATTAATCACCGCCCCACAAAATTGTGAATCTTCCATATAGATACATTTTGTAGAAAATTTTAGATAGGAAAAGATCTCATTGTGAATACGACACATGATCGCTTAACAATAAATCATTATTGTATTTATTATTACTTGTCAATTATTTATTAATTAATAGTAGAAAAAACCATTACTTAGTAATCCTTGTTGTACATATTTATTACTCAACGAAGAGTTTTTTCTAAATCATTGCTTATTTCGGTTTATTGTCTTTTGTAAATTATGTTTCTTTATTTTTGTTTTTAATTTAGCAGATAAATCATAAAAAACAAAAATTATATGTTTATAATCAATATAATAATCTTATTATAGCTTTTGATTTCAGTTTTTACTTTGGCTGGCGCTACATATTCACCAGTACAACAGTTTACAGTAAAGCGTCAATCAAAATACATACGTACACAAGTACCTATATCATTTCGGAAGCCCTTTAGACTATATAGGTAGGTATAGTCTGTTTTGAAATTCTTGAGACTTTTTTACAGTATGGTGATTCCAAAGTATTAACAATTCAGCCAATTCGGAAAAGAACACTTTCTTCCCGCCTCTCGCATCAACTGATCCGCTGCTTCTACAATGAGGTAAATAAGATTTTAAAGCTCGCCGCCGCTTCCCCAAGTGGTCTATCCTTTACCACCATATGTAGGTGTGCAAAACCAAAATTGTGAGGGGGGGGTGCAAAGATTTTTTAAAGGTCAAAAAAGGTCTTGAAATGGTGGTATGACGGAAAACCACCATTTTTCAACGTTTCTCATCGAGCACTATCCATTGGCATCAAATCTTGCGGAAAAAACAAAAAAGATTTTTAAAAATTGAATTCTGGGGGGGTATCGGCCTTCTGGGGGAAGGTGCATACCCCCAACCCCACATGTGATTACCACCATTCACTTTACAGCGAGAAATACATAGTTCGCCTCCGCGCGTATAGATACTACCTATTTTTCCTGCGCGAGCTTGCTGGTTACACTTCCACAGCTCCTAATAGCCAAACTGATCCAGAGTGCCAAAGCTCAAGGTTTAGAGCCAAATAGCGTATAAGAAGCAGGCTATAGCCAATCAGATGAAAGGCCTTACACCGATTTGCTGAATCACTCTGCCTTCAAACAACGTTACCGTAAGTCTCAAGAAGTTTAAAACAGAACTATATGTATGAACAGGCTTTCGTGAAATAGACTATTGTTACCTATGTATAGTATTTTTTCTACATGTTTTTTCCTCCGCAATGTTGTTTGACTGCAGCTTGCCTAGAAACCACTATCGTTATTCTCTCTACCTGATGACAATGTCATGCTGTAAAGGATTTCGCGAAAGACGGACTTCGAGTAGTTACAAAAGATGCCTCTAGGCAGCTTGCAGCAATAGTACATATGTAGGTAGGCACGTCTAGTATAACATCGCACGGTCATTGTTTACCGTGATTACTGCCGATTTAACGGCCTGCTCGATCGGTCAGCAATCGGACAAAGATTGCTATCTGAGGGCAAACAACAGCAAACTTCAGTAGACAACTCCCTGATTCCAACGACTCAAGGCAAAATTTAATTTCAGGAATATGAAACTGCGCACGAGTGCACGCCACGTGGTTTTTTTTGTATTCGGCAAAGATTTTTCCCGATTGTACAAAGACTTTTCGGGACCATCTTTGTACATGTACAAAGATTTTTGGAAGACAAAAATTGAAAAAAGGTCTAAAATTCGAAAAAATTTCGGCGCTTCGCGCCGAAAATGAGTAATTGTGTGTTCTATATATCTTTATAATGCCAGAAATTGCATTTCAAAAGTAAAAATAATCAATTTTTCGGCGCTTCGCGCCATTTAAGACGATTCATAGTGATTTTTGCCCTTAGAGACCCAGAAAGTTAGCTAAAACACACTACGAAAAGTCGAAGAACTGTTTTTACAATTACTAAAATCGCTGCTGTACCATATTATAGTACCCAAAAATTTTGTGTGTACAAAATGTATAAAGATTTTAGAAAGACAAAAACTGTATCCCCAAATTTTTGGCGCTTCGCGCCGAGCTGATTAATGTTGTCTATATATCTTTAAAATGGCAGAATTTGCATTCAGAATGGGAAAATGTCAATATTTTTCGGCGCTTCGCGCCGTTTTCAGATAATTTTTAGTAATTTTTAGCGTCAGAAACCCAGAAATTAGCTAAAATACACTACCAGAGATCGAAAACCCTGTTTTACCACACTAAAATCACGCTACTCGTACTATATTATAGTACACAAAATTTTAGCATGTACAAAATGTACAAAGACTTTCGGGGACCATCTTTGTACTACGTACAAACGAACTTCTTGTACAAAAAAACACTGGTGCACGCTGTGATCGGCATTTTGGAAGATTACAGATTACGTGGAGTGTAGGACATGCGTACTACACCGCGCATACGTGGGCAGCAAGAAAATTAAGGGGGGGGGGGTGTGTGTGCAAAATATTTCATAAGTCAAAAAATGGCCTTAAAAATGGTGGTATGGCGTAATAAACACCTCGCCAAGCACTATCCATTAGCATCAATACATTGTGAAAAAAAACGAAGAAAATTTCAAAATTTGACCTCTATTATGCTCTGCTTAGGCATGTACATGGGTAGAAGATCAAATTAGCCTTTACTACAATAATAATTGACATTGCATCATTTAGCGGTAGCTTGGCTGAAAAAACGCTAATCAATCGAAATTGCTGCATGCACAACAATCGAAGTAACAATAAGCACAATAATTGCCACAGAGCCGAGAAAAAGAACGGCAAAAAGTTACTAGAAAAACCGAATGCGGTGACATTAAACAAATACGATAATTAACGATCGGCAGGTATAATTAATTATGCGCACATAAGTTGAAAGAGAAACAGGAAGCGCAAAACTGATGGGTTTCTTGAAAATTTAATATTCATCGCCTTCGACTCCGTTTTCCATCGAATCCAAGCCAACCTAGGCGAAGAACAAGAGTAAATTAAGATTAAAACTCAGAATTCATAAAATTTTTGTCGAAATGAATTTAAACAACTATAGATTATAGGTAACACAAATAAAAGGTTGGGTTGGGTGACCCTAAAAAAATCGTGAATCCCGGACAGACATCTACAGTATGAAAATTCTGGGGTAATTGTCAGCTTAAAATGATTTTTTTTTAGCGAAAAATACGATTTTTTTTGACATCGCTTGCGATTAGAACAAAAATTCTTAAAAAAATTTAAAAATCATCAGTTTGGTTCTCAATTGCTCCACAAAAGGCAAGAAGGTAAGAAATTCACACAAAAAACGCCAAAAAAATCGGTAAAGTTGACCAAAAAAATCGATGAAAAGACCTATGTTAGTGTCTTTGGTTTTCTTTGAAAAAAAAGTTTTTTAAAAGTCTGATGGGAGTGTGGCAGGTATTCTAGGAATGGGCCTAAAAAACTGCATAAAAAAGTTTTTTAACTAAAATTTTCTAGGCCAACCTCTTCGTAATCTTTCTCCAGAGCGGCCAAATCCTCGCGAGCTTCGGAAAACTCGCCTTCCTCCATGCCTTCGCCGACGTACCAATGAACGAAGGCTCGTTTGGCGTACATGAGGTCGAATTTGTGGTCGAGGCGAGCCCAAGCCTCGGCGATTGCTGTCGTATTTGATAACATACAAACGGCCCGAGGCACTTTGGCCAAATCGCCTCCGGGCACTGCGGTAGGAGGCTGGTAATTGATGCCCACCTTAAATTGGACAGTTTGTGCAGAAAACACGACTGTTGAAGAGTGGTTGGGTATCACACGTGGGCGTGGGGGGCGGCATAGGCGAGCCCCAGAAGGCCAAATAACCCCCTAAATTCATTTTTTCGCACCTCCAAATATTTTTTGACGACAGTGGCGCACCGCCCACCGAATCCACCCTTGCTCGCGGCAAGTCAAAAAGTTTGAAAAAAATTAAAAAATTCAAAAATATGTAATATATAAAAAAAGTAATTGCATCGTCCAGAACAGCGTAACGCAACCGCTTAGCTCCATTTCAGAAAATTCAAAATTTTACCCAGTGGAGGGGATTCTCCCTCCCCCACTGGCTATGCCACTCAATGAGAAACGTTGAAAGATCTTTAGCACCCCACCCCCACAATTTCGGTGCTGCCCACCTTTGTTGGGTATCCTGATCATACGTAGGTGGCAGCGGGTCAAATTCCTGGAGGATGGGTTTCCGATAGTAAAGATCGCCAAAAATCATTATCAAGAAAATTTAATTCTAGCGAGGCCCAATCATGCATAAACAACGGCTCAATTCTAAGGGAAAGAAGGTACCCCCACGACCATGTTTAGGTCCAGCTCTGACCCCCAATCCTCCTCACGCCCACGTGTGATGCTACCAAAGATGGGCTGCAGGAGCCGAAATACTGGGGTGACGTAAAACCGGCAAAAAAATAGAAAAAATTAACTTTCCGATGACGATCAGGCAAAGCAAACGTTGAAAAACGCATAAAAATCAAAATATTTCCTCAAAGCCGCTTGAATGCACCGACCAAAAACTGTAGATTAACAACTGCTTCAACTTGACGCCGAGCATTTATACCAATATTTGACCGTTAGTTGCGACCAAAAAAGACCATCTGAACCTCGTTCGACAACAAAACTAAATTTATCCCAAAAGTTTCAGTGTCGGTTTGACAGTAATATCTTGGGATAGGGTTACCTCCAGTGCAGTGATCGGAGCGAGGCCTTTCGGTTTCAGCCTCGGCAAGGCTCAGCGTTTTTTAGAGCCTCGGCCTCGGTGCCGAGGGCGAAGCTGAAAAATGCCGAGACGCCGAGGGAGTTAAAATCAGTTGAATAAGTTTAATATATCCGTTGAATATTAACTAATTAGAATGCATCTGCAGTACAGAGGCCGTTTTTTACCTATATAGGCTTTTCTTATGCTTTTAGGCGCGTACCCAGTCACACCAAGTCACATACAGCAAAGTGCCAATTATTTATTCATATGATGACTAAGTTTTTATTCTCATGCTCGCTACATGGATCGGAAACACACATTTCCGTAGGGAGGTAAGCATGCGCCGGGCAGCAAAAAAATTCTGGGGGTGCAAGATTTTTTGTAAGTCAAAAAATGGCCTCAAAAATGGTGGTATGGCAATAAAAACACCATTTTTCGACGTTTTCTCATCAAGCACTATCCATTGGCATCCAAAAAATTGCGAAAAAAACGAAAAAATTTTTTCAAAAATTGAATTCTGGAGGGGGGGGTATTTTGACGGCGGGGGGGGTATTTTGGTTTCTGGGGGGTGCATGCCCCTCAAGCCCCCCCCCCCCCCCCCTCACGCCCGGGTGTGGAGGTAAGGCAGGGGTAAAACTGTCAGATTTTTGGTGAAGATCTTTTGAATATATTCAAAGCTTAGTTTTTAGTACGGCAAAAGTGCATCTAATTATTAGAATTTTACGAAGTGATACAGTATTTCTGAATGTAAGCAAGAGTAAATAGACAAATTATCACTATAAAACATGCATGTAACAGCTTAAAATTTCGATGAGGGGCTCCTCGACATACATGTAACGGCTGGAAATTTCGGGTAGGGGTCCCTCGCCATTTTCAGTGGAGACTGGGGGGGGGGGGGGGGGTTGCGATTTCAATTCTAGGTCAAAAAATGGCAAAAACACCTAAAAATAGCCAACAAAGCGCAAGTTTTCGCCAAAAATGGGGTGATGGTCAAAATTTCCTGACGTTAGGGGAGGGGTGTGGGAGGACGTTCAACTCTGGGTGGGTAGGGAATCCTCTAAAGCACCCTGTCACACGTATATATAGTTTTCAGCGATTTTGAGGGGGGTAAAAATGACCACCAATTTTTGTGGCCGAAAATCGCAAAAACGAATCTAAAGATGGCCAAAAACTGCGGGTTTTCGCAAAAGATCAATTTCGGCTCATGCATCTATTTTTTGGAGCCATTGTTATACACTATGTTAAAATATTTTGTGGGACAAAGTGATATTAATTTTATCGTTTTTCAGTATTTTTTAGGGGCTCTCAAGACGAATTTTGGCGCTTCGCGCAAAATATCGCTAATGTACTGTACTTAGATTGAAACAAGGGAATTAAACACTCCAAAATCATTTTTTGTATAATCTAGGCATTCTTATGCGAGATTTAAATATCTTTCGTATCTATTTATACTGTTTTTCAAAAATTTTATGCAAAAATAAGTACTGTCTAATAACTTTGCACTGTTGCATTCGGACCGAGGCCTCGGCAAAGCTCGGCGATTTTTGGAGCCTCGGCTGCCTCGGTGTCGAGGGCACAGCTGAAAAAGTGCCGAGGCGCCGAGGGTTGAAATCAAATTTGAATAAGATTTTTATATATCCGTTGAATACGAGGCCCGTATTCGGGGGGAGCCTGCCCCCCCCGAAATGGGAAATTTTTTTGTTTTTTTCAAGGGTCCCCCAAAGGGAAAATGAAAAATTGGCGAAGTTGGTCTGAAACACCGCCAAAACAGGTTTTTAGCATACTTTTGAGCTAGAAAACACAAAATTTTCGGCGCTTCGCGCCGGATTTATTGTTTATGTAAGGTTGTCTTTTAAACCGCTGAAAATCGCTCAAATTTGAGTTAGACATAGAAAGTATGTCAATTTTTTCTAACGCTTTGCGCCGGATTCATTGTTTAGCTATAGTTTTTGCCTTCTAGCTTACTCAAACAGCTCAAATTTGAGTTATGACATGGGAACAGGCCTGTATCCAGGGGGCGGGGGGCCTGCCCCCCCCGAAATGGGGAAAAAATTTTTGTTTCTCTCAAGGGTCCCCCGAAGGAAAAAATGAAAAATTGGCGAAGTGCGTCTGAAACAGCGCCTAAACAGGTTTTTAGCGTACTTTTGAGCTAGTAAACTCAAAATTTTCCGGCGATTCGCGCCGGATTTATTGTTTACGTATAGTTTTGTCTTCTGAACCGCTAAAAATCGCTCAAATTAGAGTTAGATATAGAGAGCAAGTCAATTTTTATCTAGCGCTGTGCGCCGGATTCATTGTTTAGTTAAAGTTTTTGCCTTCTAGCTCACTCAAAACAGCTCAAATTTGAGTTATGACATGTGAAACATGAAATTTTTCCGGCGCTTCGCGCCGTATCTATTGTTTATACATGCTTTTTTCGTCTTCTAGTCCGCTCAAAACCGCTCAAATTTGAGGTTGATTTTGCTTGAACCATAAAAAGCGTCAAATGACGTCTGATAGTGTAATTTCAAGTACATGTACGTAGTTATTTTTGAAGCAGTAGACTATTTAATTCATTCATCCAAACATTTATCTTTTATTATTTTGCATAAAATTTGATGTTAAACGTCATTCCATTGCCCTTATTGTTATTTTTCATCAAACATAACCATAAATATTCATTTGAAAATGTAATTCTGCTATCATCAAATGTTCAAAAACTCCTTTTTGTAAAGCACAATCTCAAAGCAGTTGGTTATAATAGTGTCTTTAAAAAATCTGATAAATGATGACGACGACGATGACGCAATAGCACAACAAGGCGAAATACATAGATGATGTTAACTCTGATACCTTCGGTCCGATCACTGATTATCTCCACTATGTATGGACGTGAAGGGGATTCCGAACCCCCCCCCAGTAATAAAAAAACCTCGCAACTCCTAATCTAAAATTTTCCTACCTGCCAATAATAGAAGTCGAGCAGATGGATCATGTACGTACTACGTAGGCGAGTGTAAAAGGTTCGATTCTTCATTTTCCATTATAAAAAAACCATGTATAAAACACCTGACCCAAAATTCAATCTCAATAATTGATCGTGATTTTTGGTTAACAGCCAGAGCTCATCGAGAAACATCGTAAAATAGCGTTTATGAATGATTTTTTGGCCCACTATCGACCTGTGAACATTTGTTGACCTCGCCCAAATAAAATATCGCAAAATCCTCATTCAATTTTTCGCGATTGTCAATAAACACGAGACAAGAGAGTAGACGAAGCTGTACATGCACATAGGGATGGGTGAGAGGCATACATGTAACATGGGGGATGGGGATCCCCACCATACCTGGGCGTTGGGGGGTTTGGGTATGCACCCTCAGAAACCAAAATACCCCCTCCCAGAATTCAAATTTTTTGTGTTTTTTCGTGATTTTTTTTGATGCCAATGGATAGTGCTCGAGGAGAAAGGTTGAAAAATAGTGTTTTTGCTGTACCACATTTTTAAGGTCATTTTTTGACCATTGATAAATTTTTCACCCCAGAACTTTGATGGCGCCCACCTATGATCTCCACCTAAAGTATGCCATCTCCCCATTCCCCAAAACCAGAAAATTTTTGAAACCCCAATTTCTGGACAAAATCAAATTTTTAGACCTGGCCGAAAATTGGAGGCCATAACCCCCCCCTAAAAATGGCCGGGGCCCCACAAATTTTGAGCCGTTAAAGGTATAGTGAGGGGGTGTTAGCCCCGCTGAAGAGTCCGAATGTTAGGTACTGCCACGCGATTTTGGCCCATAATAACGTATGCTCAAGCAATTTCGACCTAATTTTCTTAATAAACACAACTACTGTAGTGCACATTCCATATTTCTCCCCGCCATGGTCGCCTTGACCTCGCGCGTCTATGTAAGAAGCACGTCAGAAATTGGAAAAACGCAAGAAAAAACAGTGTGACTGCGACTTATTGGAAAAAGAGACATAATTAAAAATGAATTTTTCAAAAGTACATGCCTACTATTTAAAATTAAGTCCATACCATTTATATACGCCCACTTTAGGTTAAAAAATCAAAAAATTAGGCATACATAATGCCTTAATCCAACCAATTATGATGAGCCGAGCCTTAGTCCATACAGTAATGGGCTATTTGTTTCATAACAAAAATTTTTTATACTTATATTACAATAAAAATTAATTATAATAAATTCAAACCCACCTTAAATCCAGTCGGGCACCAATCAACGAATTGTATAGTTCGCTTGGTTTTAATGTGGGCGATGGCCGCATTTACATCTTTGGGGACTACGTCACCGCGATACAGTAAGCAGACGGCCATGTATTTGCCGTGACGAGGGTCGCATTTCACCATCTGATTGGTCGGCTCGAAACACTTGTTCGTTATGTCAGATACAGACATTTGTTCGTGGTTCGCCTGAACGTAATTAAAAAAAATAAAATGGGAAAATTGTCAGTAACTTTGCCTTACATTTCGCATGGGGACTAAAAAGTAAATATATGTGACCATACATGATTTTTAGGGGTTTTCAACCCCCAGTATTTTCGAAAAATCCGTGAAAAGGTGCTGTTTTAAGTTTTCAGCTATCGACTTGCACAAAAAGCGTTATTATTTAACTACACGTTGTTCAATTTGTTCAAAGGTTTTAATTTTACGCTCTAGAAAGACACATACATAGAGCATAGTCAAAAACACACGTTTCATACGCGTATCCACCATTTGTCGAGCCCAAAAAGGCGCATTCAAATTTCAACCCCCAGAATTTCCATGTTGCGCATGTCTATACAGTGCTCTCCAGCAATTTTGCATGAGTAGCAAGCTACTCAGTTTGCTAAGGCCGCGATTTAGCATAGCGTAACATACGTAGCACCAGCAAACCCTATGCGAACTGCAGTGGACCGCAATAAAGCTTATGCGGACCATCATAAAACGCATGTGGACCGCAGTCAAGCTTCGTATCGTATATGAAGAGATAAAGAGAACAGTTAGTGCAGGACCCATCAATAGCTGCTAAAATTTCCCCTCTCGGTCGCTTCCTTTCTATTCCACTTTATAATATACGCATTACACAACGACATAGGTATTAATTTTTGTAAAAACAAGTACGACTACGCTCCGCATGTGTTTTATGACGGTCCTCATAAGCTTAATTGCGCTCCACTGCGGTCCGCTTAAAGTGTGCTAGTATAACCATAGGCGGGAGGCACAAAAGTTCTGGGGGTGCAAAATGTTTTCAAACGTCGAAAAATGATGGTATGGCGAAAAACACCATTTTTCATTGTTTCTCATCGAGCAATATTCATTGGCATCAAAAAATTGCGAAAAAAACAAAAAATTTCAAAAGTTAAATTCTGGGGGGTATTTTAGTTTCTGGAGGCCTACCCATGTCGAGCCCCCAGTTGCGAGTGCAAAGTGTTGTTTTGCCAAATCTCAGCCCTGGCAAACTAGTGTGCTATTCATGCAAAATTGCTGGCGAGCACTCGACGAGACAAGTCGTAAAAATTTGAGATTTTAGCCTCTACTGCGAATCCTGGACAAAAAACCAATGATTCAGATTGCTGTTAAATTTATCGATCTGAGCGAAACGTGCGATCTGGCTACCACAAATGGCCAATGGGAAGTTTGAGAGTTTGACCTCAGAAGTCGGCAGACCCCATAATTCAATCTTTTATGCTTTTCTCGCATTTCGGATGACGATGCATATATGTTCGATGATGAGAAACGTCGAAAAATAGTGTCATTTGCACCTGTGCACTTTCAAGCCTTGGCACTTTATTTACCTTTGAAAATTTTGAAGACCCAGAATTCAAACGATGTCCGCCATATGTGATAACCATATTTTTCGATAAAAAATAAGTTTCGACCTTGAAGATGGAATTTCTATGATTAGCACTGCACTATACAGTGCTCGCCACAAATGTTTATATTTTAATATGCTCCATAGGATGATAGAGCTTGTTAAGGCTTATATGTTTAACACGTCGGTCGTGCGGGCGGAAATAGGACCGACGTATTAAAGATATAACCCTAACAAGCTCTAGATGCTTATTAAAGCGTAAACATTCGTGGCGAGTAGTGTATTATGAATCAGTTGATTATCACGTCTTAACATACCTATAAATCAAGTCAAAAATTTTACTTCACCTTCTAATCGAAATGTCTTTCAAAATTTTCCGAAATCGGCTCAACTAGAAGTGACTGTAAATTTATATTTATGTAGAAAACGGCTACGGATCCCCAAATTAAAGTTGGTTGTACACCTATCCTCCAAAACCTGCGATTTTAGTTCCCCCATTTATTGTTACCATCTTAATTTTTTTGCTAAAAAGATCATCTTAATTTTTTGGCTAAAAAAGATCATTATAACCCCTGCCCAAAATAGCCGACTGCCCCTACCGAAATTTCGAGTCATTACAGGTATACAGTGGTCGCCATGAAAGATGAGCGACATCACCCTCAGAATTATAATGGGTGGTGCGTCGCGGTAGCGCGTTACGTCCATCTGCATCATCATCTCTTTTTCTATTCAGCGCCATTAACCTCCATCATCCTATTAATATGGCGATGCGGACGGCGCTAAATTTAGCTATTATATAGCACCAACAAGAAGGAAGCGCGCCAGCATTCACGTGCGCGCTTCCTTGTTGGCGCTATTAATAGCTAAATTGCGCCGTCCGTATCGCCAGATTAGCGGGATGATGGCGGGTTAATGGCGCCGAATAGAAAAAGAGATGATGGCGCATGATGGACGAAAACGGCGGCTCTGCGCGACGCACCATCCTATCATTCGAAGTGATGGCGTCATCTGTATTGCCACGCATCAGGCTACCTAATTAACAACTTTACCTTTTCAGCCGATATCACTGGCGCGTAAGTGACCTGCAAGTAAAAAGAATCATTAAATTCATATTTCATTAACGAAATGCGCAAATAAACTCAAACAAAAATTTGACATGGCAGAATAAACAGTAAAACGTCATAAGATTAAGATACATAAAAATGTCAAAATTGCCGAGAGATAAAATTGTTCTTGATTTAAAAATGCTCAATTAAATGCATTAATTAAATACATTGATTGGAGAAATTCTTGCCTGTAGAAATTTGAATATACTTAGCAATCCGTAAACTTTGTTTAGGATTGCCAGTCATGCCTGTAATAACATAGAAAACCCTTAATGAAACTAAAACAGGATTGTTACGTATTCAAATTTTGTAAAGAGAAATGTAGCAATGTGAATTAATGCCTTTCGATCAAAACTATGCATGTTAAACGCATATTTTAGGCACCACGTATTAAGTTTAGGAAAAACCCGAAAATAAAGGGCACTATTTCTTGACTATAGTGATCGGTCGGAGCGGCCAAAATGGCCGGAGCCGGAGATCCGGCCGGAGCAGATTGAACCATGTTGCTCCGGCCGGAGCTGGAGCCGGAGGCCGGAGAAATATAATTTTACATGCGGATAGATAGGACATCTTTGTGACCAAGTCCTAGACCATAGTGCACATGCATCTTGACTGCATATCAGCTAGTTAGTTACATATATGAGATGCAGGGGCGGATTTAAGAGAGGGCGGCGGGTGGCCGCTCCATAATTCTCAAAATTTTTCTGGTGCTCTGCGTCGAATGATATGTACCTATTAATGAGATTTATTTACTTTCTTGGCGACCTGGAAGCCATTATCTTTTCATGTAGGTTTCGAAACAATTTTGCTAAGGAAACAGCTATTTTTGCATAGTTTCTTCTATTTTCGATTAAAAGTTTCGATGTTTCGCATCAAATGTTATAAATACAAGGAATCTAGCAGTTAATCAGTTAATCATTATCTGAAAACAGCGCGAAGCGCCGAAAAATATTGACATTTTTCCATTCTAAATGCAAATTCTGCCATTTTAAAGATATATAGGACAAATAATTTATCAGTTCGGCGCGAAGCGCTCAAAAATTTTGGGGATTTTACACCTTTTTACAGTTTTTGTCTTCCTAAAAATCTTTGTACATTTTGTACACACAAATTTTAGGCACTATAATATGGTACAGCAGCGATTTTAGTGTGGTAAAAACAAGGATTCTTCGACTATTCGTAGTGATTTTAGCTAATTTCTGGGTCTCTAAGGGCAAAAATCACTAAGAATCGTCTTAAAACAGCGCGTAAGCGCCGAAAATTTGACATTTTTACTTTTGAAATGCAATTTCTGCCATTATAAAGATATATAGAACACACAATTACTCATTTCGGCGCGAAGCGCAAAAATTTCTCGAATTTCAGACCTTTTTTGCAATTTTTGTCTTCCCAAAAATCTTTGTACATAGTACAAAGACGGTCCCGAAAAAGTCTTTGTACATCGGGAAAAATCTTTGCCGGAGTACAAAAAAAAACCGTGGTTCCATACATCTTTATAATGGCAGAAATTGCATTTCAAAAGGAAAAATGTCAAAATTTTCGGCACTTCGCACCGTTTTTACGATTCTTAGTGATTTTAGCCCTAAGGACACCAGAAATTACCTAAAACACACTACCAAAATTCGAACTAACTCTGTTTTTATCACACTATCATTACCATATAATAGTACCTAAAAATTTGTGCGTGCAAAATGTACCAAAGACTTGGGACGTCATTTGTACATGTCAAACGGACCTTGTTCAAAAAATACTGACTGCTTCTAGACGTGCTATCCGCCTTGATTTCACAGTTTTCCGGCGCTTTTGCTCCAGATTTTATAAAGTCAAAGAAAGTTAATGATTTTCTCGCACAAAATCGTCGAAAATTTCAAAATTAAAAAAAAGTATTGCATTAGAAGTGATTTTATGTAAAAGTACACAATGTAAAACACCGAAAAAACGCTGTTTCGCGCGTTAAGGGCAAATTTTTGTACCTATTTTTGACTGTTTTAGGAAAAGTTGGGATACCGCCCCCTTTAGGAAAATCCTTAAAGAATGGATATGCAATTTGCAATGATTTCCGGCCATCCGTGGCCATAATTTCTCAAATTTTTTCGGCGCTACGCGCCGAATGATACCTACCTATTAATGACATTTATTTACTTTTTTGGCGACCTAGAAGCACGGTTTTTTATGTTCGGCAAAGATTTTTCCCGATATACAAAGACTTTTCGGGGCCGTCTTTGTACATGTAGAAAGATTTTTGGGAAGATAAAACTGCTAAAAAGGTCTAAAATTCGCATCAAGCAATAAATCGTGTTTCTGACATCTATCTGCTTTAATTTCACAGATTTTCCGAGCGCTCACGTCAGGTTTTGTTGAAGTCAAAGAAATTTAATGATTTTTTTCACACAAATTGTCTAAAATTTCAAAATTTTAAGAAAAAATATTACGTCAAAAGTGATTTTATGCGAAAGTATACAATGGAAAACACTGAAAAAACGCTATGTCAGCGCTTTGTGGGCAGGTTTTTGGGCCTATTTTTAGCTGTTTTTGGAAAAGTAGGGATACCGCCCCTTAGGAAAATTCTAGATAAAATAGGTAAAATAGACTACATTCAACAAAATTTTATTCAATGCTTTTATTAAGAAAAAAGCTGTCGTCTCCTTAGCCTGCCCTAAATAAAGCATCAATAGGCAATATTTGATGTTAAAGCATGATTGTGTGTGACCGTATATACAGGGTAAGTTACAGTACTCGCTCTGAATTTTGCATGTGCAGTCTCCATTAACTTTTGTTGCAGTTGGATTTTAGCAAGCGGACCTCAGTGGCCATTAGTGGGCCGCTGTTAAGCACTTGCAGCCGATTGACGAACTGCTTGAACTAAGCGTCGTTCCGTGGACTGCAGTGGTCTGTTGGATGCTGACTGCAGTTACTCCACTGTAAGTACGGAAACATGTACAGTATCGCTGCTTGCAAATTGCATTATTTGTCGCACAAAGGGGAAAAAAATTTCCGCGATCTGCTTTGATTTTTCGCATGCCTGCGTTTCAAAAGCGTGTGCGTGCTGCAGGTCCAGTCCGAGAAAAAAGGTAAAAATAGATTGGAATTTTCGTGCATATCATTATACTTCTCGTTTCCTCCATCGGAATCTCATCTAAGAGATAATGGGCATAAAAATGAAGAATAGTATTTTCTGTGTGCGATCAATTGCATATTGCTCTGCAGCAAAAGAGCATTTTAAAATCAATTTCAGGCTGAGAGCATTCCGCGTTTTTAAAACAAATTTATGGCCAATAAAGAGTACAAGATTTAAAAATCATAAACTCGAAATTTCTTTGACCATTAATTATATGATTTTAAAAAGCGC
Source organism: Mermis nigrescens (assembly GCA_036768485.1). Classification (NCBI taxonomy): domain Eukaryota; kingdom Metazoa; phylum Nematoda; class Enoplea; order Mermithida; family Mermithidae; genus Mermis; species Mermis nigrescens. Next base: position 135,877 of record JAVLUZ010000413.1, on the reverse strand, counting down.
ATCTTTTCGACTAAATCAAAATTAGCAATAAAATCAAAGCAAATGTTCTATCATTTGGAGGAAAAGGTTTTTCAAAAGGGTATTTTCCCTCTTCTACAAACCATATTTTTCACTCTTATATTGCAAAATTGGGATGAGAGAAATGAATAGTGAAATAGTAACTGTAAGGTCTAAGATAAATATATAATTTAACAAAATAGTGAAATACAGATGACAAATAGTTTTGCAAATTAATTGTACATCATGCATAGTGCGCTGAGTTATTTTGGTTGCAATATTTCGATTTATTCCCACTTAAGTTAAGTCGAAATTCAATGCTCGATTACTAGCACTTTTGCGCAGGAGATTCACGTTTTAGGCACAGCCTGTTGCAAACGCCAGCCGATTCGCTATCTGATCAGCAGAATTTATGCGTCCTCAGTCAAACAGAGAACAGGGGACGGGAGCAAAATCTTTTGAGCTTGTGTATTAAAATATCAGGAGGTAAAATTTGTTGTCGTGTTTTCAAGCTTTGCGTTGAATACATGTGTGTATAGGTGTATGTCCACTGAATAGAATATATACAATGTGGTAGATACGCAAATAAAGTACTTTAATTGAACAAGAAAAATTGCGATGAAGTTGGGTTGTTAGAAAAAATTTGCGTGAAATAACAGAACGGGCAATATGTTTTGAACTATGTATATGCTTGCCTGAGGAGACAGACATTATATGATGTATTTCACTCCTGAACTGAATATATTATTGATGTACATATTGTAAGCGAAGATACAAAATACCTTGGAAAGCGGATAATCAGGAGCTTTTTATCAATTTTGTATTTTAAAGGCATTACATATTTATTGTTTAGTTTATTTCAACAAAAATTTTATGATGTACAATTAATTTGCAAAACTATTTGTCATCTGTATTTCAAAATTTTGTTAAATGTTATATTTAGCTTAGACCTTATAGTCACTACATATTCATTCTCCTTCCCAATTTTGCACATATAAGAGTGAAAAATATGGTTTGTAGAAGAAAAATACCCTTTTGAAAAACCTTTTCCTCCAAAAGATAAGAGCAATTTGCTTTGATTTTATTGCTAATTTTGATTTACTCGAAATGATGCGCTTTTAAAATCATATAACTAATGGCGAAAATAAATTTCGGGCCTATATGATTCTTGAATCTTTTGCTCTTCATTTACCATGAATTTGTTCCAGAACGCGGAGAGCTCTCAGCCTGAAATTAATTTTAAAATGCTCTTTTGCTGCAGAGCAATACGCAATCCGATCGCACACAGGAAATACTATTCTTTCATTTTTATGCCCATTATCTCTTAGATGAGATTTCAATGGAGGAAACGAGAAGTATAATGATATGCACGAAAATTCCAATCTATTTTTACCTCTTTTCTCGGACTGGACCGCAGCACGCACACGCTTCTGAAACGCACACATGCAAAAAATCCAAAGCAGATTGAGATCAATTTTTTTCCCGTTTGTGCGACAAATAATGCAATATGCAAGCAGCGATACTATACATGTTTCCGTACTTACAGTGAAGTAACTGCAGTCAGCATCCAACGGCCACCGCAGTCCACGAACGGCCGCAGTAGTTCGAAAGCAGTTCCTCAATCGACTGCAGGCGCTTGACAGCTGTCCATCAGCCGGTTCACCGAGGTCCTGCCGCTAAAACCGACTGCTAACAAAAGTTAATGGAGACCGCGCTGTACTGCAGAGCCGAGCGCTGTACATACTATAGTTATGTTCAGTGAACCGCCGAGTATGGCGTTCAGAATGGACAGCAGCAGTAGCCTGGAAAATCAGTGGTAGCATGTGCAGTGCAGGCTAGACTGCATCTTATGCCATCCCTATGACTTCCAGTGCTAACATGAATTTCTACTGCAAGCGATTTTCACGAATTTTTGTTTCATTTTCATTTTCGTTTTTTTCCTAAAAATGAATATTTTAACGTTGACCCAGTGGTGATAGGCACTTTATTCGGCGTTGTGTCCTTCTTCTGCCATTATATTGTGCTGACTAAATTTAATACAGCATAACGTCAGCAATTAGTGCGTTCGGTCATCTATGCAAAAGAACGAAAAAAAATTCTCCGGCCTCCGGCCGATTTTTGGATGTCCTCCGTGCGGAAGCTGGAGTGGAAAAAAATGGCCGGATTTGCCGGAGGACCGGAGCCGGATCGGTCCGATGCTCAATCACAACTTGACTTGATAGCGAATTTAAACAGTGCAATCTGTACCATTCCGACTAGAATACAAATTTTTATATCTAAACTTGAATTAACTACCTGCAATCAATTCTAATTCAAGTATTAAAGCAAGGGCGAGAAAGCTGCTGTTAAAACTCAATTTTTTAATGAAAGCCTCAAATGGACCTACCGTTTTATCGATCAAATTAACTCTAAAAAAATAGGAGTCGGCTCCTCAAAATTCAATTGCTCGAGACTGGCCAAGAGTACTGTAGCCGTCATAAATTAGTTGAATAAACTCAATCAATGAGATACGATAATTGGAACTCACCAATGGAAATGACCGCATACGGACGAACAGTGGGCGCCAAGTTAGTCTGAAAAAATAAGGCGATACACGGTATGCGTGAAAACACGATATAAACATATAACTCGAATTCGCTCAAGGCATCGGCACTTTCCACTCCTTACCCATTTTGACTTCAACAACCGCGCTTTTATGCCATTTTAGATGTATTTTGTCGATGTTTTGGGCCAAAAATCATTAGAATGGCCCAAAAATCCCCTGCCAAAAATTTGCGTTTGCCACTACACATATTCTAGCAAGAAGTCGTCTCACGCGTTTTTACAAATTTGCAGTGAAAAAGTCCTGGTGTATATTTTGAGTCAAAAAATTTAGAATATTGCGTAACTTTGAAAATTTTTTGTGCTATTTTTTCGCGATGAGTTTTCAATTCAGCGGAAACATTATCGCATTCTAAAAATATAAAAATTAACTCTTCCAAACGTTTGGCATAAAATTCGGAAATGAGGCATTTGTCAGGGGCTTCCTACACATACGCCTAAGGCATGGGGTTTTGGGGGAGCATGCAACCCCTTTTATGCTGGGAAGGCATACGCAGAATTGCAGTATTGAAATTTTTTCCCGCTTTTCGCAAAATTTTTAATGCCACTGGATAAAACTTCGATGAGAAACGTTGACAAAATGGTGTTTTTTTCCGCCATACCACCATTTTTAAGGCCATTTTTCGACTCCTACAAAAATCTATGCACATACCGTCCAGAATTTTGGTGCCGCCCACCTATGATTCCGCATAATTTTTTTATGACTAGCTTGAATATCTGATTGACTGTTGTATATCAATTTTGTGACAAATTTTAGAGATCTGCTCGAAATCGCTGGACACATCACTGAAATGCGTCAATCGTCAGCGTTTAAAGCGCCGTCGAAACGTAACGAGGCAGTGATGGAGGAGACGATTTGGCCAATCAAGCGATTTAAATTTGTATAACTGGGGCGTTCAATGTCCAAATTGCGCCTAAAAGTTGACAAAATGCGAAACTAACACGCAAAGCAAAATTTTTATAGGGGCCGAAAGCAACAAAAGGTTCTGCAAGGTCAAAAACCCAAAAAAATACAACATAAAGATGAATCTAAAAACAAAAATATTCAAAATTATGTAAATTCACTCTTAAATACACGAAAACGGTGTATATTTTGTCAGTCCCTGTATTTATTTACGCCGGCAAATATCGTAGATGGCTTCATTGTCGACCATAAACGCGCAATCGGAATGTTCCAGGGTCGTGTGGGTAGTAAGAATCGAGTTGTACGGTTCGACAATCTATGCGTTCAGCACCTCAAATCGGCAGGCATACGTTCGCAAAACAACAACACATCTACATAAGTTTAAAAAAATTACACCTGCAAACTTAAAATTGGATCGAAGTTGTTTGTTAGAGCAATCAGGTTAGGATTGCTGTGCAATTATTCTAATTATTATTTCATTTCAGTATTTATTATTTTATTTCGATTCTATTATTCGTATTATTTTATTCATATTTGAATCGTTGACGTTTAGATTTTATATATCGGTTACGTATTGAAATTATTGATTTCAGTTTTAATGACCGTTATTATTTATGTATTCAATACTGTAATTCGCTACATTTACATAACTATTGTATATAGGACCCAGACATGCATGCAATGAGAGAGGGTTTGGGGCAACTCGATTTTTGTACGAGCCTCTTCGTACATGTACAAAGATCTCCGGAAAAAGTCTCTGTACGAGCGAGAATTTTTTTGTACTTGCATATAACGTATGAGATATGCTGCTGAATGTACACCTTCTTGCATACTACTAGATTGTTAACCGTGACCCGCACGCTTCGCAAAAGGTGCAACCTTGTCCTAACTTACGGCTGGCCATATCTAGTCCGGCGCGAAACGCCAGTAAGGTTGAAATTAGTGATGTCCTGGGCACCGGCACCGGCGTCGTGCCTAAGCTTGCGAGCATCCGGGCCGGTGCCAAGGCTGGTACCGGCGCCGGTGCCATTAACTGGTAAAAGAGAAAAAATTAGTGTAAAAAGAATAATTCGACTTCATTTGTACGAACTTTAATGAATAAAGGCGCAAAAAGATAGGCATTTTGTTAATGCAATCTTCTGATAGTATGTACAAAGTGAAGCTATTTTTGACTGAACTTCAGAACAAGTCTTCCGAGCTTTAAAACAGGATTATTCATATGGACTGAAACTACATCTGGTTGAAAACATCAATAACCAGCAAGAAGCGTGGACACTAATAAATAGAGTGAAAGTAAAATTAAAAACATCGACATATAGAGTGGAAAGTCCTTCTAATTCTGCCCATCTGTAAGGCAAGAAGGATGAGTACTACAGAGAAGTCTTCAGCTTAATTTCACCCAAATCCATTTTTTATTTTTCCATTTCGTGAGCAGAAGGCCGTAAAACGCAGCTAAAATTTTGAAATCGTTTTAACTTTTCCCTGCAAATTTATTCAAGAAAAAGCTTGTTAAAACTTTGTAAACGAACTTCTATGTAAGTCTTTGCATTACTAATATACCCATAGTGTTTGTTTTTCATGAGGCTTTGAAAATGTGAAACGACAAACTCAAATAATTTAACTACTCAAAAGTTTTTGTGCCTATTTTAATGTTTGTTTCCTACTAGTTGAATATTTAAAACTAATGCACTAAAACCAAATTTCTGATTCGATCTAAAAGAATCAACTCACTGCAGCAAGCCAATCTGTGATTGCGCCACACTTGAACTTATGTAGTAACACTATTTTAACTTTTATTTTCTCTTCGAGCCTCAATTGCATTACAATTCTTTGCCTGTTTAATGCTTGACACAAAAAGTAATATGTATGCATAAACTAAAAATGACAGAAGTCGTTACTAGCCAAATGAAATTTTGCCCTTAATATGTATATCTGGTGGAAAAATAGGTACAAATTTAACCCTTTTGAAGAAGCACATTACACTATATAATATGCTAATGTAGCACCGGCGACCGTTGCGCCGGTGGCACAGGGGTACCGGCACCGACACCAGGCACCGAAAGTCAAAAAAGCGGCACCGGGACAGCACTATGTTGAAATTACACATATAAATTCGACTGCAGTAAGCTAAAATAACTCGTGCTACACAATGGCATGACGATAGATGAAGCGATTGCGACGTGCTGAGTGAATCTCATGAAGAGGCAATTGCAACTTGCTTATGAAGGCTAATGCAACGCGGAGATAAAGAGTCAATTTTGACTTCAAACGGCAGCAAACAGTGCAAAGTTGTTTAATAGTTCTTTTTCCTGCATAAAATCTTTATAAAGCAGTAGAAATAGATGTAAAAGATGCTTATAACTGCAGTACAAAGATGCTTGGAGTGTTTTAATGCCAGCGCTTGTAGCTAAATACAATGTTATATATTTTGCGTAGGCGCCAAAATTTGAAATTTGCTAAAAAATACCAAAAGTGTTAAAATTACTATTACTTGCCTCAAAATTTTGTACATTGTACAAAGATGTCTCGAAAAATCTTTGACGAGCCTCAAAATCTGTCTCGTACAAAAAACAGTGGTTTTGGGGTCTCTTAGCATGGAATTCGGTACTAGTCGTTTTCGGTATTAGTCGCCCCTCTTTTTACACAATATAAAATGTTGTCGTATCACAACCAATTTCAAAACTGATTTTAACGCCTCCGGGAAATTTTAAAGTAAAATCAAATTTTGGCACTTTTCGATGCTTACGTAGATATTGAAAGATTCTTCATATTTGAAGCAGAAAATAAACTATGCATTTCAAGAAGATGGGCATAGCGGAAGTTATAGCCGTAATGGCTTGAATACAAAGGGAGCCTGGCCGTTTTAGGGGGGAGAGTGGTAATGACTTCCAATTTTTGGCTAAAAACAAGTAAAATGCCCAAAATTCATTGTTTGAAACCGTAGGGGATGAGAAACTTTTTTGTTGCTTTGGGAGGAGGGTATGTTAGTAATACTTGAAGACACAAGAACAAGTGCGAGAGGAGGGGCGAGAAGAAGGCATTTCAATCGTTTTGAAAAATTCTGCAAGAGACCGTACCTATAAGAAAAAGACGCGCCGCCCCCAACAATGAAGGCCGATGTAGCAGAGGCGATGGAGAACCACCCAAATCCTAGGCGTCCATTGCCTTTCTTAGCCAAATCTTCTAGCCCTCCGTTTTAGCACTGCGCGTTTCAGGCATTTTTATGTGCTTTTCTGCCATTTTTAAAAAATTAGTATACCCCTCCTAAAATGAGCACATTCATCGTTCCTCTCCTGTGTTCTTTGGCTGTTATATGTCCGAACAAGTGTACATTATATCACTAAAATTACCAAGATAAAGCCATATATGATGTTGTTAATTACTTGAGAAGGAGGAATACAACGGAACAGAGTACAAAAAGTTGAGAAAGGACATCAATAAAATGAAGTGAAAAAGGTATATTTAATTTTTTTGCTATAATCAATTGATAAATGGCCGACGACAAAATATAATCTGATGAAAAGTTATGAAAGTATTAGTATGATTAGAAAACTTTATATGTTATGACGACACAAATTACATTAGAAGTCAACTTTACAATTGAAAAAATTTATAATATATTCTTGGACTTTTAAATGAAGTTCGTGGTGAAGCTTTATGATGAACTGCAGATAAAAATGAATTAACTTTAGAATTTATTTGTTAAATTAAGCAATTATAAAATGATATGCGCTTATGCGCAAGTTATTTTAAAGTCCTTATATTTATTTTAAGTTTTTAAAATAAAATGTTTCTTCATAAAAATTTTTCATCAAGTTGTCGACGTTTGTTGATTCCGAGGTTTACCTGCAGACCAGTGCAGTTGTCGGCCAATCGCCTCACGCGATCCATCACCAAATCGATAATCTCCTTGCCAACCGTGTAATGGCCGCGGGCGTAGTTGTTGGCAGCATCTTCTTTACCGGTTATCATTTGCTCGGGGTGAAACAGTTGACGATAAGTGCCGGTGCGTATTTCGTCTGCGGATCGAAGTTTTGATCGAAGTTTTTTGTACAAAGTCTGTTTGTACATGTACAAAGAGTAGTCCCCAAAAATGTCTGTGCACATTTTGTGCATGCAAATTTTTGTGTACTATAATATAGCATAGTAGCGATTTTAGTGTGGCAAAACAGGGTTTTCGATCTTTGGTTGTTTATTTAAGCTAATTTCTGGGTTTCTAACGCCAAAAATTACTAAAATTTGTCTCAAAACGGCGCGGAGCGCCGAAAATTGATTTTTTCCGTTCTAAATGCGAATTCTGAAATTCTAAAGATATATAGGACAAACAATCACTCATTTCAACGCGAAGCGCCGAAAATTTTTGTGAATTTTACACCCTTTTAAAGTATTTGTCTTCCCAAAAATCTTTTTACATTTTGTACACACAAATTTTGGGTACTATAATATGGTACAGTATCGATTTTAGTGTGGTGAAAACAGTTGTTCGACTTTTGATAGTGTATTTTAGCTAATTTCTGGGTCTCTAAGGGCAAAAATCACTAAGAATAGTCTTAAAACGGCGCGAAGCGCCGAAAAAATTTGACATTTTTCCCTTTGAAATGCAATTTCTGCCATTATAAAGTATATATAGAAGCCGAAAATTTTTGCGAATTACAGACCGCTCTTGCGATTTTTGCCTTCCCAAAAATCTTTGTACATGTACAAAGACGGTCCCGAAAATTCTTTGTACATCGGGAAAAATCTTTGCCGAGTACAAAAAACACTGCTGTGGATAAGAAATTTTCGGCAATTCACGTAATGAATGTAAGAGCGGAGGATACTCCACCCATGGTCAGTCGTCCCCCAGCTCCCCATAAAACCAGCAAATTTTCGACTCCAACGAATTTTAAGAAAAAATCGGCCAAAAATCGGAGGTCTTACACCCCCTTCCCCAATGGCCATGGACACCCAAAATAGCCGATGACCCCTAAAATTTAGAGCCGCTACATGTATGATGCGCATACATACAGCTCTCACTACAAAATTCGAACAATTAGCAGTCCTAAAGTTCTCTTAGAGATTAACTCGCCCATTTTATAACAATGATGGACGTCGTTTATGTTTTTTTCAAATGCTAAAAAATATCAAGACATTTTATGTTATAACATAGATAATTTAATCCTTAAGAAAACTTTAAGGACTGCGATTTACCCAGATTCCGTGGCGATAACTGTAACAGCGTATCTGTAGGTTTCGAATTTCACTATGCATACAAACAAAACTGAACGTTTAGAATTAGGAAAATTTTTAAAACATTTGGTAGAGGACAGTTTGGGAGGATGAACGAATATTTTTGACCCAATATCACAAATAAGTCTCCTAAAAATAACATAAAAAACGTAAGTATAACATAAAAACGTAAATTCATGCCCGAAAAAATCGGATAACATTAAAAAGCATCTCAGCTTTTGATTGATGGGAAGATGAGACGACCAACTACCATATAATGACAAAAAAAGAGTAAAATTAGCCATTAAATCTGGCTTTAGAGCTGAAATAGAGGACCATTTACTACATCGACCGAGTGGCCATGTTTGAGCGGAGATCCGGCCGAGCCGGATTTCCAATTCATGTTGCTCCGGCCGGCCGAAAATGGAGCCGGAGAAATATAATTTTACACGTGTGGATAGATAGGACATCTTAGTAATCAATACCAGACCATAGTACATGCACTTAATTGCATATCAGCT
>JAVLUZ010000413.1:0-126629 GCA_036768485.1 Mermis nigrescens | reverse complement strand
AGCCAGTTTGATCTGATTTGTTTGTTTTCATATACTGTTTGACGTATCTATTAATCCAGATATCTGCTTCGTTATAGATCATATTCGTACACTGTTTTCTTCCTGAATAATGGAATCTAGCACAGAAACTGCTTTGTGTTGTTGGATTGATTGAAGATATGAATTGCATTTTGATTTCATTCATCGGACTTTGAGAAAAGATGCCGTCTTTCTAGAATACGGGATGAAAAGGCAAGAAAACTGCTTCTTAGCTTTGTGTCACTAGGAAGTCTTTGTAATGATTTCTTCGAGTTCAGTTTCTAACGCTGTGTTATAAAATCAAATATGTCTGGACATTCAATCAACAGAAAAAGGATTCTGAGGTTCATTGATGTCTCTTGAGGCCTGAAAGTATCTATTTTCTATTTGATGAGGGAACCTGACTTTATAGTAGATTGAATCTCAACCTTTCCTGACTGAATTGAAAGATAACTGCCCATTTATGCCAAGAAAGAAGCAATCTGTCATCTTTGATATGAATATTTGTGTCCTGAAAAAAGAAATTTTCAAAAATATTCTACGAAACTGCATGTGTTCATTTAAAAGAATAAAGCGCTGCAAAGACAAAGAATCATTTCTGAGAAAGAATCAAAATATCCCGTTTGTAAATGAGTTTACAAAGCAGATTTGAGAGTATCAAAGATTCTAATGCTGGTTTTTATATCTGAAGAAAACTAGCAATGAGCAAAGATGTTTAAATAACTAGCCAAATGACATTGCTGAGTCTTTGTCTGTCTTTACTATGATTTACTGGAGAAAGCTTCCGCCCTCCTCTAAACTAGCCTTTGAATGAGTTGAACAGCTGGTGATTTTGTGGCAAATAGTGAATGAATGTTTAATATATGCAACCTTATAAGTTTATACGTGCTAATCCAATTGATTTTGCATTATCTTGCATTGCTTTCAAGACCTCCTGCTAATATGTTATCATTTACGATTGCGTTAACCTCAATTGATTGTTTAAAGTCCAACGTACCATTTGAGTACCCATAACAATGTGCAATAATGCCCATGAATTTGTTTGTATAAATTCGGAAAGAATCATCATATGTGTTAGCGATCGTAGTGTGTTTCTCGTCAATTCAAGGACTCTCCGCGGGAGCTTGTTAAATACTTCGTTTTGGGTCAAATTACTGAAAACCTCGTGATTGATTCGTTTCCGTTATACCCGAAGACGCGGTTCGGTAAAAGAAGCGACGCTATGCCCGAGGCGACAATACGGCATTCTGATTAAGATGTCTCGGCTGAATGGTCAACGCACAAATGGGCGCATACGCCACGCTGTATTTAATGCGAGGTGATATCGTTTGTCAGAACACTCGAACTGCAATTAATTTATGGTACATTGTTATTAATGCGCCAAAAATAAATATATTTTTCTAGGTGCCCTTCACACATCTACGGTTTTTTACTCCTTTTCAGCAAATGCTCGTTCTTCTAGAACACAAAAACATAAGAAAATATTGAAATGCAAATCGATTAAATTATGCAATCGAACAAAATATGTCAAGAAATAGGCGCATAGCGGCACGAAGAGTCATGAAAATTTGACACTTTCGGAATCGCAAATGAGGGGGTAAAACGTGGAACCAGAACTAGCGAGCCTTACGAAAAATCGACAAATCTGGGGAGGGGGCGCAGCCGTTTTGTGGTTGGTCAGTGTACACTGGCGGCGGCGAGTCAGCACCGTAAACCTTCCTCCTTCCTACCCAAGAACACGTATGGCACACTCGGATATTCATTCATTGTTCTCTTGTCTCGCGCGTTCCAGGTGCGAGGGCGGCGTCCTGGCCAGACAAGATTATAGGCGGTTTAGGTGATTTTCGCCTCCCATCAGAAATTTTTTCAGCCCTACAATTCAATGATGTTCAACAGCTTCCAAACCTTTTCTGAAAATTCGCAGAAAAGTGCTTTTAAGCGTGTTTTACCCCACGCGTTTCGCTAAATGGAAAGTCAAATTTCGACGCGTATATTCATGTTTTATCTACATTATCTTTCAATTTATTCGACTTTTGTGATTTTTCGAATTTTCTCTGTTTCCTTTATACTGAAAGAACGAGCATAGCCAGAAAAGGCTGAAAAACGGATGCGGACGACGCGTACTCACTATTTTAGACTGAAAAGACACTTATACAAACGCCATCATCTTTTTCTATTCAGCGCCATTAACCTCCATCATCCTATTAATATGGCGATGCGGGCGACTTAGCTATTAATAGCACCAACAAGAAGGAAGCGCGCCAGCATTCACGTGCGCGCGCTGCTGGCGCTATTGACAGCCAATTATGCCGTCCGCATCGCCAGATTAACGGGATGATGGCGGCACGGCGCTGAATAGAAAAAGAGATGATGGCGCATGATGGACGAACGCGGCGCCACACGCACCATCCACAGGCTCTATGGGTGATGGCGCGTCATCTTCAGCGGCGACCACTGTATTGCCACGCATTAGGCTACCTAATTAACAACTTTACCTTTTCAGCCGATATCACTGGCGCGTATGACCGCAAGTAAAAAAGAATATTAAATTCATATTTCATTAACTTGAATGCAAATAACCAAACAAAAATTTGACATGGCAGAATAAACAGTAAAACGTCAAGAGCTATGATGGCATAAAATGTCAAATGCCGAGATAAAAATTAGATTCTTGATTTAAAATGCTCAATTAAATGCATTAATTAAATACATTGATTAGAGAAATTTTTGCCATGAAATTTGAATATCTTGGGCATCCTGCAGCGAGCTTTAGGATTGCCAGTCATGCCTGTAATAACATAGAAAACCCTTAATGAAACTAAAACAGGATTGTTACGTGATAAAATTTTGTAAAGAGAAATGTAGCAATGAATTAATGCCTTCGATCAAAACTATGCATGTTAAACGCATATTTTAGGCACCACGTATTAAGTTTGTGAAAGACCCGAAACAGTGCATCATTTCTGACTATATGATCAATCGAGCGGCCAAAATGGCCGATTGAGATCCGGCCGAGCCGATTTGACCATGTTGCCTGGCCGGATGGAGCCGGATAATGCCAGAGAAATATAATTTTACACATGCTGATAGATAGGACATCTGTGACCAAGTCCTAGACCATAGTGCACATGCATCTTGTGACCGCATATCAGCTAGTTAGTTACATATATATATGCAAAGTGGATTTAAGGGAGACAAGGTGGCCGCCTCCATAATTTCAAAATTTTTCTGGTGCTCTGCGTCGAATGATATGTACCCGTTTAATGAGATTTATTTACTTTCTTGGCGACCTGGAAGCCATTATCTTTCATGGTGGTTTCGAACACTTTTACAGCAGAAACAGCTATTTTTGCATAGCTCTTCTATTTTCGATGTTTCGATGTTTCAGATCAAATGTTATGCACAAGGACCAGTGTTAATCAGTTAATCTGAAAACGGCAAGCGCTTCTTGCCGGCATGACATTTGTCAAATGCAAAATTCTGCTATTTTAAAGATGAGGTAATACAAAGACGACCAGTCGCTTTTAAGCGGCCAGTACTTTGGGGATTTTTACACCTTACAAGCGACTTCCTGAAAATTCTTTAACATTTCAGCACGGTAAATTTTGGGCACTATAAATATGCGTGCGAAGGATTTTAGTGGCAAAAACAGCTCCCAACACCAGAGCAAGCGAAGCCGGTCAATCTCTGGCGGCAAAATCATCAGCACCAGTTTAACAAAGGTTACCAGTACTTGATATTTTGCTTTGAAATGCATTCTTCATATTATAGTGATGAATATTAGACATTGCTTTGCAGTTTTAGTTTGATTGGAGATCTTTTAAATATCTTCTCTAGATATCTGGAAATGTTTGTACATCGTGTACTTACACATACAAACCGTGTTCATATATTTGCATATGGTAGTACTGCATTGCAGCAGCATTGCATTGTGTGTTTTGCATTCGCACGTTGATTTGAGATTTGAGCCTATGATATCTTAGAGGAAATGGTCAAATACATACGGTGGTTGAATATCTTTCATGATTGACTGTTCATATTGTGCTATTTGAGATGAAAATTTGCATTGGCAGAATATGAAGATTTGGGATCTTTGTAGATGTCCAACGGACTTGTTCGAAAATATTCGTTGAGACGTTCAGATCTATTTGCAGATTTCATAGAAGCGCTCTGCGTTGTTCAGACGGATAAGCTCAGAAAGTGAATATCTTCGCACACCTACCGGTATCAAATGGTGCCAGGTTAGTGATGATGTAGCACATAATGGCACACGGAAACGTTGAGTTGTACAGCAGAGGTAATTTGTATAAATTGAGTTTGACTGTTCAGTGGTTAAGATACCTCCCTTTGCAGTATCCTAGCAATGGATATGAATGTGATGATTTGCCAATAGTAAATGGCTAATTTCATTTTTTTATACATTGCATTGATATATCTCTATCTGTTGAATATTGATTATTTTACTTTTCATATCTGTTAATTTTTGTCTTTATAATAAAAGATTGCCTGATACAAAGATTTTTCATCATCTTTGTACATAGAAGATTTTGGAAGATAAAACTCTGTTAAAGGTTCAAATGACCAAGAGAACATGCTGACATCATCGTTTTGACTACATTTAAAAGCCATAATATATTTATTAGTCAAAGAAATTTAATGATTTTCACAAATAGTCACAAAATAAATGAGAAAAATACAGGCTAAAAGATTTTACAGTATACAATGAAAACATTTAAAAACGCAGACAAGGCTAAAAGTGCTTAATTATTTATTGTTTTGAAAGTAGGGATATCATTCTTAGGAAATTTGGAGAAAATAGTAAAATGACTACATTCAACAAATTTTGATCAATGTTTTATTAAGAAAGTTGTCGCTCTTTAGCCTGCCTGGAAGAAGACCAGTAACATTGATATAAAGATTACAAAGACCTGATATTAGAGGGGTTACAGTACGGCCTAATTTTGCATGCAGTTCATTGTCCTGTTGCAGTTGATTTTACATGACCTCAGCACATGAGGGTCAAGAGCATGGACAAATGATGGATGAACTGCTTAACACGTTACCAAGGGATCAGGTATTGTTAGATGTTGACCAGAAAGATCAATTGTAGCATTGAACAGGTATGTCTGCTGTTGGTAAATTATATTATTTGTTCACCAAAGGGAAAATTTAACTTGTTTAGATTTTTCACATGTCATGCTGGCAAAGAAGTATATATCCATTCAGAAAAAGGGGAAGAGATTGGAATTTATTGAACATGACATTGCTCATCTGAATCATCTACAGAGAATAATATTAAAACAAGAATAGTATTTTCAGCATTCATCACACAGATGCAGAAAGAATATTTTAAAACTATCTGTGCTGAGACATCTATGTTTGAAAACTACTGCACACAAAAGAGTACAAGATTAAAATTATAAACCTAGGCTTTGACTATTAAGAATGAGATTTAAAGGATCTTTTTACTGAATCACAGAACAAAGAAATACGGACATTAGGAAAGAGCTGCATATTCTTCTAAACTATGCTTACCTGTTGCAAAAATGAGAGAAACATAGTAGCTAGTAACTAGAAATACATAATGAGGACACAAATATGGAACATACAGATGACAAATAGCCAAAAATGATTGTTATTCATGAGAAAAGGAGTTATTTTGCTTGTAATGATGATGATTCCACTGTTGCTGAAATCTAATGTTTGATACTACACTCTTTAGATCACGCTGCTTTAACAGCCTTTGTACCAGTTTATCTGTTTATCAAGATCAGCAGAACATGCGTCTGTCAACAGAGGAATATAATGAGTGCACCTTTGAGCTTGTACAATATCAGAAAAGGCCTCATAATGGCTGTTATGCTGAATACATGTGTATGGTGAGAAAATGAATAGAATATATATACCAAGATACAATGCAGCATTTGACTGAACAAGAAAATTACAGTTACTATTGGAAAGCACTGCTAAATAAATGAATCAAGGTATTGATGAATCATATATGTTGGCCTGAGGAGACAGGGATAGATTATATGGATGGAGCCACCCTGAACGAATATTGTTGATGTACATATTGTGTTTAGATACAAATGCCCTTTGTTTATTAATCAGGTTTTTATCAATTTTGTATTTTTGAAGTGCATATACATTATTATTAGTTTGTCAAACAAAAAATTCATGATGTACACTACCCCCAAATCATTGTCATCTGTATTTCAAAAATTACAATGGTTATGATGAAGGGCATCTGAGACTACCATATATCTCCATTTTCCCACTGCAATATAAGAGCAAAAATAGAATAGGAGAAGAAGGAAAATACCTTTGAAACCTTCTCAAAGAGGGCATAATGTTTTATTCTACGTTTACTTGACGGTCAAAATTATTTTTTAAAAATTCATATAACCACAAAAATTTCACCATATGATTTTGAATTTGTTTGTTTCAACACAATTTAGTTCAGAACGTGAGAGTTTCACTGAATGGTTTAAATGCTTTGCTGTAGAGTACATGAACATCACATCACAGGAAGATTGTTCCTTTCTGTTTTTGTTCATTATCTCAGATATTTCAATAAAACCATATGAGGCAATGATAAAACGGCATCTAACTATTTTTACCTTTTCTATCTGGGAATCTGCATACTTACATGTTTTGAAATGCACATACAAAAAATCATGCAGATTGATATTTTTCCGTTTGTACACACACACATATGTTGAAAAGAAATGTTCAGTCTACTTAGGTGAAAGCAATCAGAATGAGATTCACATCACTACTTCTGTCTACTGTCTGTGAAGTCTAGCACACCGTTTGCAGTTAATACACACACACACACGTGTCCGTTTCCATTGGAATCCGACAACAAAAGAATAGACTGTTTCCAAGTGATTTGTATATTTGCAGAGCAGTTCAAACTTGAATAGACACAGAATGACAGCACAGTAGTTCTGAGAACGCTGCATATGTGAAAGGTATGAATTCATCATGCCATTCTATCTAGTGTTAATATGAATTATCCCGTTTCCAACGAAGGCCATTGATGTTTTTCCAAAAATGAATATTTACTAATGTGAGTGTGAGGACATCATGAAAAGGTTTCTTCAGCATGAGTAGTTGAAGACTAACACACACACATACCAGTAATAAAATGGCTCTGTCTATGTGTGAATTATACCCGTTTCTGCCATAGGCCTAGATGTCCTATTTGAAAACGTATGGAAAAATACGATTGCTGAGGTTGAGTGACTTCTGTCGATCACGATGACGTATACATTTAGTATGCTAGAATTGAAATACCTATTCAGCATACCCTAGAAACAACCACTGAGCAATCATCTACTCAAGATAAAGAACAGTGTTGAAAGGAAACTATTTTAATTGTTACTAAATGGACCTATCATATTATTCAACAGAATTTAAAAAATAGAGCTGAGCCTCAAATTACGAGCTGAAATTAAACAAGAGGAGCTGAAGCCAAGAATACACAAATGGAATACGTATGGCCAATTGGAATCTCACCATGGAAGTAGAATACAGAGAAAATAAGAATGAAAAATAAGACGTAGGCACATGTACGTAGAAAACACGATATAAATATATAAATACCTGCTCAAGGCACTGCACTTCCACTGTTCATTGATCAAAACGCATGTGTTTTTATGCCATTTTAGATGTATTTTTTTGTCGCTTTTGGCCAAAAATCATTAGAATGGCCCAAAAACTTCCTTTGCCAAAATTCTGCATTTGCCACTACACATATTCTGGCAAGAAGTCGTCTCGACGCTAAGTTTTTACAAATTTAAAGGGATTAAGGCTCCTGAGTATTTTAGTCAA
The DNA here is from genome assembly GCA_036768485.1 of Mermis nigrescens. NCBI lineage: Eukaryota > Metazoa > Nematoda > Enoplea > Mermithida > Mermithidae > Mermis > Mermis nigrescens. The sequence continues at coordinate 118,775 of JAVLUZ010000413.1, read as the reverse complement.
AAATTTAGAATATTTAGTAACTTAAAATTTTGTATATTTTTGACAGTTTTCAATTTGACTGAAACATACGCATTTAAAAATATAAAAATTAACTCTTCCAAACGTTTTGGCATAAAATTCGGAAATGAGCATTTGTCGGGCTCGCATACCTGGGCATGGGGTTTGGGGGGCATGCAACCCCTGATAAAGCAATATACTACCCTCGAATTGCAGTATTGAAATTTTTTTCCGCTTTTCGCAATTTTTAATGCCAATGGATATTCGATGAGAAAACGCTATGCAATGTTTTTCCGCCATACCACATTTTAAGGCCATTTTTCGACCTTTGAAATCTGCGAAGCAAATCCATCCAGAATTTGGTGCCGCCCACCTATGATCCTTAATTTTTTATGACTAACTTGTTCCGATTGACTGTTGTATATCAATTTCCAGAGAATTTTAGATCTGCGCCCAAAACACTTTAAATTACTCGAAATTCCGGCCAAATCGACGTTTAAAGCGCCGTCGAAACGTAACGAGGCAGTGATGGAGGAGACGATTTGGCCAATCAAGCGATTTAAATTTGTATAACTCGGGCGTTCACTGTCCAAATTGCGCCTATGGGTTGACAAAAAATGCGAAACTAACACGCAAAGCAAAATTTTTATAATTAAGCAACAAAGGTATTTACAAGGTCAAAAACCCAAAAATACAACATAAAGATGAATCTAAAAACAAAAATATTCAAAATTATGTAAATTCACTTTAAATTACATTTTGAAATTGGTATATTTGTCAGTCTCTAAAGGATTAACGCAAAATTCTAGATGGCTTCATTGTCGACCATAAACGCGCAATCGGAATGTTCCAGGGTCGTGTGGGGAGTAAGAATCGTACGGTTCGACAACGGCGGTTGACACCTCAAATCGACAGGGTAATACTTTAAACAACAACACATCTACAAGTTTAAAAATTACACCAAAAACTAAAATTGGATCGAAGTTGTTGTTAGAGCAATCAGGTAGATTACTGTAATTATCTAATTATTATTTCATTTCAGTATTTATTATTTTATTTCGATTCTATTATTCAAACATTCATATTTAATCGTTATTGTTTAGATTTATATATCAATTACGTATTGAAATTATTGTTCGTTTTAATTGATTTATTATGTATTAAATATTGAATTCATTCATTACATAACTATTGTATAGGACCCAGACATGCATGTAATGAGAGGGTTTGGGGCACTGATTTTTTTGTACGAGTAGGACATGTACAAAGATCTCCGCAGCTTTTGTACGCGAAAATTTTTTTGTACTATGACATAACGTATAGATATATTGAATGTACACCTTTTTGCCACTACTAGATTGTTAACCGGACCCGCACGCTTCTCAAGAAAAGGTGTACCGTCCCAAATTCGGCTGGTCAGTCCGAGCGCGAAACGCCAGGTTGAAATTAGTGATGTTCTGGGCACCGCACTCGGTTATTATATTAAGCACCGCATCGGGCCGGCGGGTTGGAAAACGCGCCGGTGCCGTGTTAGACAAGAAAAAATTAGTGTAAAAAAGAATAATTGAAGCTCATTTATTCAATCTAATGAATAAAGGCGCAAAATATAAGATTTTGCGTAATAATAAAATCTTCATTAGCATAGTGAAGCATTTGACTGAACTTCAGAACAAGTCTTCGAGCTTTAAAAATACCATTCATTTAACGAAACACATCTTATTGAAAACATCAATAAACAGCAAGAAGTAATACTAATAAATAAAAAGTAAAGTAAAATTAAAAACATCGACATATAGATAAGTTCTTCAATTCTACCAATCTGTAAGTAAGAAGGATGAGTACTACAGAGTAGTTTTCGTTCTAATTTCATCAAATCCATTTTTATTTTTCCATTTCGTGAGCAGACCGTAAAAACGCAGCTAAAATTTTTTTAAAATGTTTTAACTTTTCCTGCAAATTATTCAGAAAAAGCTTGTTAAAACTTTGTAATGAACTTCTATGTAAGTCTTTGCATACTAATATATCCCATAATATTTTCAGAGGTTGAAAATGTAAAAACATAACCTAAATAATTTTAACCTCAAAAGTTTTTTGTGCCTATTTTAATGTTTGTTTTACTATTAACATAACTAATGCACTAAAACCAATGATTTGACTAAAGAATCAACTACTGCACAAGCCAATCGTGATTGCGCTACACTTAAACTTATGTAACACTATTTAACTTTTATTTTCTTCGAATTTAATTTACAATAATTTTTTGTTTTGTTTAATGCTTAATTGAGAAAAGTAATATAAGCGCTAAAATTAAAATATTAAAGTCATTAAGGAAGCCAAATGAAATTTTTACCTAATATGTATATCTGGTGAAAATAGTACAAATTTAACTTTTGAAGAAGCATATTACACTATATAATATGCTAATGTAGCACTGGCACCGGCGCCGGTACAGGGGTACGAAACCGACACCGGCACCGGTAAAAGCGCACCGGGACATCACTAGTTGAACAATATAAATTGACTCAGCAGCAAAATAACTTGTGCTACACAATTATAAATAATAAAGCGATTGCAATGTGCTGAGTGAATCTCATAATAGACACCAATTTGCTTATGAATTTAATGCAACGCAAAGATAAAAAGAGTCATAATGCCAAACGGCAGAAAACAGTGCAAAGTTGTTTACTGGTTCTTCCTGCATAAAATCTTTATAAAGCAGTAGAAATAGATGTAAGTATTGCTTAAACGTACAAAGATGCTTGGGAGGTTTAATGCCAGCGCTTGTAGCTAAATACAATGTTATATATTTGGCGCGAAGCGCCCAAAATTTTGAAATTTGCTAAAAAAATACTCAAAAGTGTGCATTATTACTTTGCCCCAAAATTTTGTACATTGCAAGCAAAGATGTCTTTTGACGAGCCTCAAAATCTGTCTCGTACAAAAAAAACAGTGGTTTGGGGTCTCATACGGAATTCGGTACCAGTCTGCTCTGGTATTAGTCGCCCCCTTTACACAATATAAAATGTCGACCAAATCATCTCCCAAAAACTGATTTCTTAACGCCTCCGAAATTTTAAAGTAAAAATCAATTTTTAGAATTTTCTGATGCTTTACGTAGATATTGAAAGATCTCTCATATTTGAAGCTATATACAAACTATACTTCCAAGCTAAAGAGCGGCATAGCGTGAAGCTATGCATGTGAATGCTCGAAATGTTGTATGGGAGCCCCGGCCGTTTTAGGGGGAGAGAGACGACTTCCAATTTTTTGGCCAAACACATAAAACGCCCAAAAATTATTGTTTAAAACCGGTAGGGATGAGAAACTTTTTGTTGCTTTGGGGATGAGGGTATGTACATGTATACTTGAAGCACAATAAGAACAAGCAAGTGAGAGGAGGCAGAGCATAATACATCGAATCGCTCGAAAATTCCTGCAAGACATCCAAAATCTGCTAAGAAAAGTACGCCCTCCAAATTAGCGTCGTGATGTAGCAGAGGCGATGGAGAACCCCACCCAAACTCAGGCGTCCACGTCTTTCTAAAGCCACAAATCTTTCTAGCCCCCCGTTTTAGCATATACCCGCGCGTTTCAGGCCGTTTTACGTGCTTTTCTGCCATTTTTGGCAGAAAAAGCCGTAAAACCCCTCCTGAAAATAGTCGACTACCCCTTCCCAAAAATTTTGAGCCGTTACATGCCTAATCAGCGTACATATTATACCACATCACGAACATGTGTGCTTTTTATATATGACAAATACAATTAGCTTACTTGAGGAGCGGGATAGCCGGCGAATTCCAGTCTAGAAAAATACGTGCAAAAAAGTTGAGAAAGAGGACGATCAGACGAAAATGAATAAAGTGCGGCATTACTTTCTAGATTTTTTGCCATAATCCACCGACAAACGTTCCATCATCAAAGCAGTGAATCCCGAGCCAGTGCCACCGCCGAAAGAATGGAAGATTAGAAATCCCTGCAAAAAGCAAGGTGACTAACACGTACGTCTAAGGAAATGGTGGGGTTCGGACCCCCACAAATTGAAAAAAAAATCGGAAAAATAGGAATCTTGACTTTTTAAGACAAAGTTCAAAAGGGAGCTTTTTGGCGAATAAAACCTGCAGACAAAAATTAATCAACCTTAGGAGCTTGCTTTGCCAAATTTCGGGCTAACCATAAAAATTAATGAAAGTTTATAAAAATAAAGTTATTTTTAAAGTTCCTAGACTAATTTGAAGATTTTAGATATAAAATGTTTCTTCATAAAAATCTTTGTACATACAAGTTGTCGACGTTTGTTGATTCCGAGGTTTACCTGCAGACCAGTGCAGTTGTCGGCCAATCGCCTCACGCGATCCATCACCAAATCGATAATCTCCTTACCAACCGTGTAATGACCGCGGGCGTAGTTATTGGCAGCATCTTCTTTACCGGTTATCATTTGCTCGGGGTGAAACAGTTGACGATAAGTGCCGGTGCGTATTTCGTCTGCGGATCGAAGTTTTGATCGAAGTTTTTTGTACAAAGTCTGTTTGTATATGTACAAAGATGGTCCCCAAAATGTCTGTGCACATTTTGTACATGCAAATTTTTGTGTACTATAATATAACATAGTAGCGATTTTAGTGTGGCAAAACAGGGTTTTCGATCTTTGGTTGTTTATTTTAGCTCATTTCTGGGTTTCTGACGCCAAAAATTACTTAAAATTTGTCTCAAAACGGCGCGGAGCGCCGAACAATATGATACTTTTCCGTTCTAAATGCGAATTCTGAAATTCTAAAGATATATAGGACAAACAATCACTCATTTCAACGCGAAGCGCCGAAAATTTTTGGGAATTTTACACCCTTTTAAAGTATTTGTCTTCCCAAAAATCTTTTTACATTTTGTACACACAAATTTTTGGGTACTATAATATGGTACAGTATCGATTTTAGTGTGGTGAAAACAGTTGTTCGACTTTTGATAGTGTATTTTAGCTAATTTCTGGGTCTCTAAGGGCAAAAATCACTAAGAATAGTCTTAAATCGGCGCGAAGCGCCGAAAAATTAGACATTTTTCCCTTTGAAATGCAATTTCTGCCATTATAAAGTATATATAGAAGCCGAAAATTTTTGCGAATTACAGACCGCTCTTGCGATTTTTGCCTTCCCAAAAAATCTTTGTACATGTACAAAGACGGTCCCGAAAAGTCCTTTGTACATCGGGAAAAATCTTTGCCGAGTACAAAAAAACACTGCTGTGGATAAGAAATTTTCGGCAATTCACGTAATGAATGTAAGAGCGGAGGATACTCCACCCATGGTCAGTCGTCCCCCAACCCCTCATAAAACCAGCAAATTTTCGACTCCAACGAATTTTAAGAAAAAATCGGCCAAAAATCGGAGGTCTTACACCCCCTTCCCCAATGGCCATGGACACCCAAAATAGCCGATGACTCCCTAAAATTTAGAGCCGCTACATGTATGATCGCACATACATACAGCTCTCACTACAAAATTCGAACAATTAGCAGTCCTATAGTTCTCTTAGAGATTAACTCGCCCATTTTATAACAATGATGGACGTCGTTTATGTTTTTTTCAAATGCTAAAAAATATCAAGACATTTTATGTTATAACATAGATAATTTAATCCTTAAGAAAACTTTAAGGACTGCGATTTACCCAGATTCCGTGGCGATAACTGTAACAGCGTATCTGTAGGTTTCGAATTTCACTATGCATACAAACAAAACTGAACGTTAGAATTAGGAAAATTTTTAAAACATTTGGTAGAGGACAGTTTGGAGGATGAACGAATATTTTTGACCCAAATATCACAAATAAGTCTCCTAAAAATAACATAAAAAACGTAAATATAACATAAAAACGTAAATTCATGCCCGAAAAAATCGGATAACATTAAAAAGCATCTCAGCTTTTGATTGATGGGAAGATGAGACGACCAACTACCATATAATGACAAAAAAAGAGTAAAATTAGCCATTAAATCTGGCTTTAGAGCTGAAATAGAGGACCATTTACTCAGTGATCGACCGGAGCGGCCAAGATGGCCGGAGCCGGAGATCCGGCCGGAGCCGGATTGGACCATGTTGCTCCGGCCGGAGCCGGAGGCCGGAGCCGGAGAAATATAACTTTACACGTGTGGATAGATAGGACATCTTTGTGACCAATACCTGTGACCATAGTACACATGCATCTTAATTGCATATCAGCTAGTTAGATATGTAAAATACAGGGCGGGGCTTAAGGGGGACGGGGGTAGCGTGCCGCCCCCATTGGGCTAAAAATATTTGGCGAGATAAAAGAATGCAGGGGCGGGTTCAAGGAGGGCGGCGCGCCCGCCCCATTGGCCAAAAACATTTGGCGAGATAAAGAATGGATATGCAATTTGCAATGACTTTTGGCCATCGAGTGACTCATATAATTCTCAAATTTTTCCGGCGCTATGCGTTGGTTGATATGTACCTATTAGTGAGATTTCATTTACTTTCTTGGCGACCCGGAAGCCATTATCTGTTCATGTACGTTTCAAAACAATTTTAACAGCAGAAACAGCTATTTTTGCATGGTTTTCTTCTAGTTTCAATCAGTGTTTTTTTTTTGTACAAGGTCCGTTTGTACATGTACAAAGATGGTCCCCAAAAGTCTTTTGTACATTTTGTACATGCAAATTTTTGTGTACTATAATATAGTACAGTAGCGAGTTTAGAGTGGTAAACAGGGTTTTCGATCTTTGGTAGTGTATTCTAGCTAATTTATGGCTTCTGACGCCAAAAATTACTAGAATTATCTGAAAACGGCGCGAAGCGCCGAAAAATGTTGACATTGTTCCATTCTAAATGCAAATTCTGCCATTTTAAAGATATATAGGACAAATAATTTATCAGTTCGGAGCGAAGCGCCGAAAATTGTGGGAATTTTTTATCTTTTTACAGTTTTTGTCTTCCTAAAAATCCTTGTATATTTTGTACACACAAAATTTTTGGGAACTATAATATGGTATAGCAGCGACTTTAGTGTGGTAAAAACAGAGTTCTTCGACTTTTCGTAGTAGTGTTTTTGAATGCCAATTTCAGTGTCTCTAAGGGCAAAAATCAATAAGAATCGTCTTAAAACGGCGCGAAGCGCGCGAAAAATTTGACATTTTTACTTTTGGAATGCAACTTCTGCCATTATAATGATATATAGAACACACAATTTATTCATTTCGGCGCGAAGCGCCGAAGTTTTTCGAATTTTAGACCTTTCTTGCAATTTCGTCTTCCCAAAAATCTTTGTACATGTACAAAAGACGGTCCCAAAAAGTCTTTGTACATCCCGGAAATCTTCGCCGATTACAAAAAAAAACCGTGGTTTCAATTGAACAATTACGATGCTTCTGCATCAAATGCTATAAATGACAAGAAATCAAGCAGTAAATCATACTTCTAGATTTGACTTTTTCTGCGTTCTCGGCAAAAGAATTTTTCCCGATGTATCGGAAGACTTTTTTGGGACCGTCTTCGCACGATGAAGCAAGATTTTTTGGGAAGACAGAAATTGCAAATAAGGTGTAAAATTCGAAAACAATTTTCGGCGCTTCGCGCCGAAAATGAGCGGATTGCGTGTTCCATATATTCTTTATAATAGCAGAAATTGCATTTCAAATGGAAAAATGTCACATTTTTCGGCGCTTCACAGCCGTTTTACGACGATTTTTAGTAGATTTTTGCCCCTAAGAGTTCCAGAAATTAGCTAAAATATGGCATCCGGAAGATTCGCCTCTCAACATTGTGCCCCAGGTACATTTCGCCCCTGGAACTTTCGCCCCCAGACATTTCGCCTCTCGGATATTTCGCCTCACAATACGGCATCTCGTTAGCATTGTACCAATCAACTTGTCTCTGCACTTATTGCATCTGCCTAATTTTATTTGCCATCACAATCCAGCGAATTCGCTTGACCCTCGTGTAAGCATTTTTGTTTTTTAAGGTACCTAATTATAATTTCTCCCGGCGTTGGCAAGCAAAGACCTTAATTTTTTTGTTTATTTGATAGAGATTTGCGGATATTTCGGCTTGACTTTACATAATTACATTGTCTTTGTAGTAATATTTTATTCCCAGGACCTTTTGTTTGCGACCACACATTAAGTAGGTCATTCAAAAAGTATAGTAATGTAGGACCAAATGGCAGTAAGTCAGTTAAATGGTGTACGATTTGCTTAATGGATTCAGTCATTTCAAAAAGAGGATAAGTGATGAAGCTGGTCGTACGAAAACTACATTTTTGACAATTCTGGTTTCTTGTTGGCAATAAAAAATAAAGCAGCAATATGGTTAAAATATGCTGCAACAAATTGTTTAAATATGGATTTAAAAATTTGTTTAAAGACATTTAAAAATGAAAAAACGGAAAATATTGAAAAGCTTATCAAGACTGATAATGAGGCCAACTAAAAATTCTTTTTAGTTTATTTCAAAAAAGATTGAAATTAAAAAAAGAAGAAAAGCGGATATTGTGTCCTCGCGAATTTTGACGCTGTCCATGCAGAATGCATACTCCCGCTTGTTGTGCGAGCCCACTTGGGGGCGAAACATCCGAGGGAGCGGAAATGTTTGGGGGCGAAACATCCGGAGAGGCGAAATATTTGGGGCGAAAGTTCGCGGGCGAAACGTACCTGGGGGCAAAATGTCGGGGGCGAAAAGTTGGGGGCGAATATTCCCCAAAACCCTAAAATACACTACCAAAAGTCGAACAACTCTGTTTTTGCCACACTAAAAATCGTCTACCGCACCTAAAAATTTGTGTGCAAAATGTACAAAGACTTTTGGGGACGATCTTTGTACATGTACAAAACCGACCTTGTAGAAAAAACACTGCTTCTAGCACGTCTATCCGCCCCAATTCTCACAAATTTTCTGGCGCTTCGCACCAGATTACGGTTAAAGTCAAAAGAAAGTTAATGATTTTCTCGCACAAAATTGTCGGAAATTTCATAATGTTTAGAAAAAATATTGCATCAAAAGTGATTTTATGTAGAAGTATACAATGTAAAACACCAAAAAACGCTATTTCTGGCGCGTTGCGGGCAAATTTCTGGACCTATTTTTAATCCGTTTTCGGAAAAGTTGGGATACCCCCCCTTAGGAAAATCCTAGATCCGCCACTGAAAGAATGGATATGCTATTTGCAATAACTTCTGGCCGTCAGCGACCAAATTTCTCAAATTTTTCCTACACTAGCGCCCCGGACGATACCTATTAATAACATTTATTTACTTTCTATGGCGACCTGGAAGCATCGGTTTTTTTGTGTTCTGGCAAAGATTTTCCTCGACGCACGTGAGACTTTTCAGGGCCGCCTTTGTACATGTACAAAAAAGATTGTTATGGGAAGACAAAAACTGCTAAAAGTCTAAAATTGGCATTAAGCAGTAAATTATGCTTCTTGACATCTGATCCGCCTCAATTTCAGATAATTTTCCGAGCGCTCTCGCGCCATGTTTTTGCTGGAAGTCAAAAGAAATTTAATGATTTTTCAGACAAAACCGTTCTAAACTTTTCAAAACTTTTAGAAAAAAATATTGCGTCGAAAGTGATTTTATGTAAAAGTATACAATGTAAACCACCGGAAAAACGCTACGTTGCGCGTTGAGTGACAAATTCTTGGATCTATTTTTGGCTGTCCTTGGAAAAGTTTGCGATACGCTCTTTTCCCTTAGGAAAATTATAGATCCGCAAATCGTAAAAATGGGACTTTATTCAATAAATTTTTATTCAACGCTTTTATTTAAAAAAAGCTGTCGTCCCCATAGCTTGCAATGAATAAAGAGTCAATAGGCAATATTTGATGTTAAAGCACGATTGTGTGTGACCGTATACATAGGTACGTTACATACCATACCATATTCAGCGAACCGCGAATATGACGTACAGAATGGAGCAGTAACATTATCTGGAAAATCAGCATAGCATGTGCAGTGCAGGCCAGACTGCATCTTATGCCACTCTATGAGTTCCAGTGTTAACAGGAATTCCCTGCAGCAATTTTCACAATTTTTTTCATTTCAATTCTTGTATTTTTTCCGAAAATTAAATATTCTACGATTGTGGTGGTGAAAGACACTTTATTTAGTGTTATTTCCTTTTTCTGCTATTATGTTGTGCTCTGACTAAATTTAGTAAGCGTAATGCTTATCAGCAATTAGCACGATCGGTCATTATGCAAAAAAACAAACAAAATTCTCCGGCCTCCGGCCGATTTTTTGACGTCCTCCGGCCGGAGCACCGGAGTGGAAAAAAATGGCCGGATTTGCCGGAGGCCGGGCGCTCGATCTCCGGTCGATCACTACCCACCATTTACCCCCTCAATCTCCTGAAAAAAAGGTCAATAATTACAAACAATTTTTCAAACCGCGATTTTAAGTCCCTGTAATAACTTAAATTCCAGATCCACGAAAACCTTGCGAAAACTTGAGTGGAAAAAGCTTTTCTCAAGCAAGATATATGGCAAAATCACCAGGATTTCTCGATATCAATCGGAAAAAACTAATTTATTGGTGTTTTAACAAAATTAGGCATTTCAAAAAGAATCAACCAAACTTCCCTGCAAATTAAAGTAATCCTAATTTACACAAATATTAAGTAAAAAAATTGTGAATGTATTACCGATTACGGTTGGTTCTAGGTCGACAAATATAGCGCGAGGAACGTGGCTACCGGATCCCGTTTCCGAGAAGAACGTATTGAACGAATCATCAGCACTGCCGAGGCTTTTATCGGATGGCATTTTTCCATCTATAAGATGAATAAGTAATAAATAACCTACATATATATACATATTGGCCAGCATACCTGGGCGTGGGAGGGTATGCTAACCCACCAGGATTCAATTTTTTGAATTTTTTTAGTTTTTTTCGCAATTTTATGATGCCAATGGATAGTGCTCGATGAGAAACGTTGAAAAATGATGTTTTTCCGCCATACCACTATTTTTAAAGGCCATTTTTTGATCTTTGAAAAAATCTTGCACCTTCTCCCCAGAGCTTTGGTGCCGCCCACCTATACAACCAATATTCAGGGAACGGGCCAACTCCGGAAATAAAAAATTTTTCAAAACACAAGGATCATTCAAAGGGGAAAATGAAAAATTCTCAAATTAGGCCTAGAACACCACCAAATCAGGATTTTAGCGTACTTTTGGGCTAGTGAACTCAAATTTTTCCGGCGTCGAAGCGCCGGATTTATAGTTTGCCAATAGTTTCTGTCTTCTATCCCATCCAAAACCGCTCAAAATTGAGTTAAATATGCTGAACATGTCAAATTTTTTCGACGCTCACTCTCTTGTTTTTCTATGTAAATCACTAAGATTAACTAAAAAGACAGAAAGTTGTAATATTATACGTCAGATTGAATGATGAGAAATCAGTTGATGATTGTTTAAACCATAGATTTGTATAAGATAAGTATGGAATAAAGTGGAAATTTTTGAAATCAAAATTTTATCCTCAACAGCCCGTGTATAAAACATAGCCACCATACCTGGGCGTGGGGTTTGGGGAGTATGCACTCCCCCGAAACCAAAAAATCCACAGAATTCATTTCTTTAAATTTTTTCGCAATGTTTTGATGCCAATAGATAGTGCTCGATGAGAAACGATAAAAATTGTGCTTTTTCGCCATACCAACATTTTAAAGGCCATTTTTCTACCTTTGAAAAAATCTTGCTGCACCCCTCAAATCTTTGGTGCCGCCCACCTATGATAGCCACCAATCCAGCGGCCCTTTGGCCCGTCGCAGAATCGTGCAGACCCGTTGTAGATAAAAATACGATAAACTACAACGTAAAGAGCATGCAGTGATCGGACCGAGGGTACTTTTGAACCCTCGGCCTCGGCGACTTAAAATCCTTGCCTCGGCCGAGGGTCAAGCTTATATACCTATACCCATAAATCGTACTCTTAGAATATTTTGTATGTACATGAGCAAGAGAATAATCGTAATATTTAACACTTTATCGAACTAAAACAAATGTTTATTGGTGTTAGCCAGAATTTTTATTTCAATCTGATGAAGCAGATAATTCATCATCAAAATCTAGATCATCTGAATCAAAGTTAGCCTCATCCATTTCGCCTTGTTGTGCTATCGCGTCAACGTCGTCGTCAGCCTTTATCAGATTCTTTAAAGTCACACTATTATAACCAACTGCTTTGAGATTGTGCTTTACAAAAAAGACTTTTTGAATATATTATGGTAGCAGACGAATGGGAGAATTACTGTACTTTCTGATCCATCCAGTAGCGGAAGGGGGCGGTATCCAAACTTTTCCAAAAAAGTCAAAAACAGGTCCAAAATTTTGCCACGCGCGAAATAGCATTTTTCGGTGTTTTACATTGTATTCTTTTACATGAAATCACTTTTGAAGTCATATTTTTCTTAAAATTTTATAATTTTCGACAATTTTGTGCGAAAAAAAACATTAAATTTCCAAGACTTTAACAAAAATCTGGCGCGAAGCGCCGAAAAATTTGTAAAATTAGGGCGGATAGACGTCTAGAAGCATGATTTACTGCTTGATTTCCTGTATTTATAGCATTTGATGCGAAACATTGAAATTTTTTTATTGAAAATAGAAGAAAACTATGCAAAAATAGCTGTTTATGCTGTTAAAATTGTTTTGAAACCTACATGAACAGAAAAGGGCTTCCAGGTCGTCAAGAAAGTAAATAAATGTCATTAATAGGTATCATCCGGCGCGTTGCGCCGGAAAAATTTGAGAAATTATGGTCACTGACGGCCAAAAATCATTGCAAATTGCATATCCATTCGTTATCTCGCCAAATATTTTTGGCCTATGGGGGAGCGGCCGCCCCCTCCACCCCTTAAATCCACCTGCATGTAGCGACTGTACTTTCCGATCCATGTAGCGAAAAGACGCTCTTGGTTGTACAAATTATCATTGTGAAATTCAACGCGAAGCGCGAAAAGCCTTTTGCGATAATTCTCACATTTTATTTCGAAAGGGACACTCTCCCCCAATCCCCCAGTATACGAGCCTGAGCTCTACGTTAGGGTTGAAATAGAAATTATAAGATATGCAGGATAGTCGGTAGGATACTTAATCAGTGATACTGACACACAAAACCTCTAAAATAAAAATAATTCATGACAATGCGGTGGAAGAATAGAAAAGCAGTGGTGAATGAATGACAGACAAATGTTCAAAAACTCCTTTTGTAAAGCTTAATCTCAAAGCAGTTGGTTATAATAGAGTGACTTCAAAGAATCTGATAAAGGATGACGACGATATCGCGATAGTACAACAAGGCGAAATGGATGAGGCTAACTCTGATTCAGATGATCTAGATTTTGATAATGAATTATCTGCTTCATCAGATTAAAATCAGAATTTTGGCTAACAGCAATAAACATATAAAGATTTATTTTAGTTAGATAGTGTTTAATATTACGATTGTTTTCTCTGCACTGAACTTTCCGATCCATATGCCAAGCGTTAGAATTAACTTACAGCCTGTGTACTGCAGATGCATTCAAAATAGTTAATATTTAACGTATATATTAAACTTATTCAAATTTGATTTTAACCCTCGGCGCCTCGGAACTTTCCAGCTTCGCCCTCGGCGCCGAGGCTCCAAAAAACGTTGAGCCTTGCCGAGGCCTCGGCCTCGGTCCGATCACTGAGAGTATGTAGAATATTTTGGATGATTCAAGCTTCGAGAGTCAATGCTGAAGCTATATATCGAGAAATAACAGCAATATGCCATACCGGCGTGAGGCACCAAAAAATTTGATATTTCGCCCTTCAAACTCAGCAATCCTTGCCTTTTTGTGCCAAAAATTCTGTTCATGGAGGAATTCCCGTGTTTTTCTCGGTTGTTCGAAAAATTCCCAGGTATTTCCCTGCTTCCCGGGTTGCTGGCCACCCTGTTTGTAATCAGCGAGCTCGATCCAGTCAGAAAACGTTCTCTGTTGTGGCGCTGACTTACTCTAGTAATACCTTAGGTACCTACGTACGTTGCATTTATTTATACGGCCGATGCTAATTTATTATTTAGTTAACAAATTATTTTTAATGTTGTTTAAAATTTAATTTTACACAATTTTTTTATTTCAATTTTAGTTTCGATTTAAACCAACAAACCAAATTTTTTTACTTAATTTCTAAATTTATTTATAATTATTTTTTAAATTTATTTATAATTATTTTTATTCCTCATATTATTATGCATGCGCTTAATTTTCAATATGGCTTAATGTAAAGACTGTAGCAAACAAACGAACTTTATTCACTGAACCGACAAAAGAGAGCTCAGGTTAAAAAGCGGAAATGCAATCAAAGAAATAAGTGCACACTGCATACGATTAGTTAAAATTACCGGGCTGAATGCCGTGCTCAAGGCAGTAGAGTTCCCAGCACGCATTGCCCATCTGCACGCCAGCTTGACCAATATGAACGCTTATTACTTCCCGCTAAAACGAAAGGTTTAATCTCAGAAAAGTAAATTCGTTATTTTATGTAGCTAACGCCTAATATTTGCAGATCATACATGTACATACAGCGAGGGAATTCTGAGGGGTCAGGCCCAAAAAATTGTCAAAAAGCGCCCATTTTGAACTAAAAAACGTCGGGTAGACGTTTAGGACAATGCTTCTTCTTTCTAGAGCATAAAATAATGGAAAAATTTATAAAAAAACGAAGGAATTGAACAAAGAATACTAAAAAATGAGTATATGGCGCGAAGGACTGGAAATTCAATACTAATATTTTATTCGGATAAACGCGAGGAAAAAAAGTCGCAAGGAAAAATAAGACAGCAAAATATAAAAATGCGAATGTGACTTTAGAACCAAAGATGTGCTGAAAAAGCTTTAAAAGCCACACTTTTTATAATTTTTCCGGAAGCAGCCATTTCGCAGGGGTGGGTCAATAGCCATTCTGTGGAGAGTCAACCCCCTAGAACACGTAAGCATGCAAGGCGAGAATTACAAAATAAAGGAGCCCAGAGTATCAGAATCAAAAATCACATAACAAATTTCATTCGCCAAAAAATGACGAAAGATTACTCAATCTATCTGAAAAATTATGTCTGCTTGGCACACTCATAATTCGTTCAAGACATGACATTCGCAATCACAAGCTAAATAAATACCAAAAAAGTCGATCAGAAAATTTTGTTCAGCCTAGTAAAACAATAAAGCCGGTTGTAAGTACCAGTTCGTAACTGCCGGTGGAAGCAAGGTTTTGCAAAACCGTACATACGATATCCTATCAACAGGTTTTTGTCCATATGTAAGTAGACAACTTCAAAAGGCACAGCAGACACCATCTGTTGAGTATATTTGATTTTAATGAGTTTTATAAGTACAAAGACTGCAGCAGTCAATTTTTTTACTTTTCAGTAGCGACGAAATGCGATTTCCTTGTTGATTTTTTTCAGTAGGAACGAAATGCAATTTTTCCAATCAAAAATTAATTTATTGCTGGAAAATAACACAAAGCAAACACCGTAGCGAAATACGATAAAGAAAATGTGTCCGATTAACCAGCCGTTGACGTTTTTGGTAATTTTGGTAAGGGGCGATAGACCCATATGCAAAAGCAGTCGAAAATAGGTGAAAAAATTTCACAGGCGGAATATTGTTTTTTCGGCGATTAACGTTGTCTACTTATAATTTAAAAAAGCATTTCGTGTTATCTTTTTTCGAAAAAATTTAAAATTTTAAACAATTTTGAGGGGAAGTTCCGTTCATGATCAGGGTGTTTATATGTCATAATCTTAATTGTAGGGAACATTCGAATCACATAATTAAAAAAGCTGTTTCTCGTTGTTTTCTAATACACAAAGCTTTTTTTCTCGTGATAAAAATATTTGTTAGGGCCTATACTACTTATGTGAGACCCATGCTTGAGTTTTCTGTTTCCGTATGGAATCCACATCATGTAAACGAAATAAATCGTCTTGAAAATGTTCAGCATAAATTTACTAGACGCCTTTTTGGTTTTCATAGCAATTTACCTTTTCTTGAATGCCTGCAACTTATACATTTAAGAGAAATTTGAAAAAGGTTGATTTCGGGTATTTTTTGATGGGGCACACGTGAGCGCAGTCTATTTTGCCTGTGTCCAGGACATTTCGCATTTTACACTATGCTATTTCATGTTCCTTGTGACTTTGTTCTCTTGTTTTTTTCCGAATAAAGTATTAGTATTAGTATTAACCTACTTTCTTTAGAACTCCGTCGTGTTCACATATGTCCATGTATCAAATTATCAACGGTTCATCATGTTATTGATGCTAATGAATTTTATATTTTCAGTTCCAACAACACTCGAGCTGCAAATCCTCAAAAACTCATGTTACCAGTTGTCCGTTCCAATGCTCACCTCAACGACTTTTCCCAAAATTATTTGAAAAATTTGGAACAAGTTACCTAATGATGTAATCGCATCTCCCAACGTTGGTTTGTTCAAAAAAGAGCTGCTAAACATTGATTTTACAATTTTATTGTCGGGGCGAAAATATTTATTGTCCAGAAAATGCACGAAATTTGGTAAAACACGAATACATGATGAAACAGCGATTGAACAAAAGGACATACAGATCACGAGTGTGATACAACTAGGTAACATAATTATCTGCGCATTTATGTTTGTTTTTGCGAAAAAGTCGGAAAAGACATTTTAAAAAAAATTTCGAATTTTTGAAAAAATTGGAAAGTGACAATCAAAACTCATTTTACCAAAAGAACGACTATTCACAGATTATAACCTTCTAACCTGCTAAATGATTTAATGAATTGGTAAAATTTGTTTAGTTGATCAAAAATTTAGATAGGAGGTAGGTATTTTTAGTCTGTTTGACGTATGAATGTGATTGTGGTGAACTACCTATTGTAAAATTGTATTTATCCTCAAATCACACATGACCGTTTTGTAGTTTTACTGGGCACAAGATCAAATGAAACCAGAAATCTTACCATTTTCAATCGACGAGGCAGACAAATAGTTTAGAAAATCAACAGATGAAAAATTATAACGAAAGTTGCGACTCGAACAACCAGACGCTGTCGAATCCAGATGACTAAAGTGAAGCTGCTTGCAGACGAATCGAATCACCGAACTGTCTGTCTGGCTGGTATAAACCAGGCTCGAAAAGGTGATTCATTCACTATGTGTAGGTCAGGCTTTCAAAACGATTTAAAAAACTTGCAAATCATTTTTCAAAATAACATAAATTCTGCATTTTTGTCTACACTTTACAGAGAGTAACGTAGGCAGTTGCTATTGCTCTAGTCTGTTCCATTCCAAACGGCTTATTTTAGCTTTACGGCTTATTACTGTAGCGGAACATTTTACAGGTCAGGTTATTTCGGCAGTCTTTTATAGTCTGTTTCACACAACTTCGGTCATAAATTTTAAAATTATTTGCGATAATAAGCTGACAGATTGCGATTATAGCATTGATCTGATATATAATAATCGTAACCTTCGGCTCACTGTCGATGAAAATTTTTAGAATTCATGCACAAAGTTATAGCTGTAACAAACTGTAGATGCAGTCACATATTAACAAAGCAGATTAAACATCAATAAGAAGAGTTTTAAGCAACCAGCTGTTACATGAGCATAACTGAAGATGTCATTTGAGCATTGAAAATCTATTACAGTAATAAGATTTCAGCGAAAAATAGGCCATTTGGAATGAAACAGACTGCAGTTCAATTTATTTTAAACAAGTTTCATGCTTCCAAATACGATATTAGCAGATTTTTTGATGCGCAAGTTATACGCAGTGCCATGCTCCTCCCATCTGTTTCACACAACTTCGTGCAAAAATTTTAAGAATTTTCATCGACATTAGTTTAAAACATTTGTGTAGGCATAATTATATATCAGATCAATGCTAACACCGCAATCTGTTATCTTATTCTACAGTATATTGAGTCATATAGAAACGCATGCCATTCATAAGCTGCATTACTGTATCAAAATTTTAAACCACTTTTGTAGCCTGATTTTTTCGGAAAAATTCAAAAGAAAAACGCAAAGTTAAATGAAACAGTCTATAGCGAATCAGTTGATGCGATGCGAGAGTAGCGTTCGGCAAAAGTCCGCAAAAAAAGGACTTTCCTACGGAAAGCCAGGAGGCTCAAATGATTAAAACCGTTGATGAGTACGAAAACGACGTTTTTTTCAAAGTTTTGATCTCTAACAACGTTTTTTTCAAATTGTAAAAGTTAACGACGTTTTTTTTCAAAGTCAATTCAATGTAAATTTTCAAAGATACGAGCCACCTGGTTTGAAAAAAAACATTGAAGTTCTTACAGTAGCTAAGCCATCATCAAATCATAATCATGGATAACAACGCAAAGAATCAAATATTTGCAAGCGTCAATAAATGAAGCACAGAAAGATAACAACAAAAAATATCAAAATTTTGAACCCCCTGGTTTGAAATTTAGCGTTGTTTGCGCCTTGCAGTTTGAATTTTTGTATTGATCATGTGAATGGAAAACTTGTGTTGAGCTCGTTAGCGTCTCTAATCATTTGAGCTAACTAAGATGTCAACGTTTTTTTCCAAAAAAAGATGTCGACGATGTTTTTCAAAAGAAGATGTCGACGTTTTTATTCAAAAAGATGTCGACGTTTTTTTCCAAACAAGATGTCGACGTTTTTTTCAAAACAAGATGTCGACGTTTTTTTCAAAACAAGATGTCGGCGTTTTTTTCAAAACAAGATGTCGACGTTTTTTTCAGAACAAGATGTCGACGTTTTTTTCAAAACAAGATGTCGACGTTTTTTTCAAAACAAGATGTCGACGTTTTTTCAAAACAAGATGTCGACGTTTTTTTTTCAAAAAAGATGTTGACGTTTTTTTTTCAAAAGTGACATCGAACTCTCGCAGCGAAAATATTGTCCTGAAAATTATCGCCTGCTTTTCAACTATCACTAACTGGATTACTGTATATCGTGTAATAAAGCAGACCGGGCGCGGCGTTTGATTCGATTCGATTTGACGACTGAGTTTTTGTTCCTCTTTTTAGTTTTCTTTCACGTATTTGCTTTTTATGCTATTTTGATAAAATGATAAGATTCTATGCACGAAAATTGTGAGCAATACTTGTGCTTATCAACTATTTCAGGAAGCTTTTATTTCCCCCACCGTTTTTTGAAGACTATAGCCAGGTATTTTAGGAACTGCTTATTACCCCAACATCTTTCAGACCATGCCCCAGCACCGACCGTCCCAACTGACCAAATAGAATCATTGAAGACGTCATTTGTGCAGCGAAAACCTGATACAGTAATAAGACTTTTATCGAAAATGGGCCGTTTAGAATAGAATAGACTAGTATAGTAGTATAATTCTTTTGAGCCGACCAGATTTTCAAAATTTCTTTCAGGCTGACATAACCACATCGCCGACTAGATCCATGTTTATATAACAGAAGGCCTATGACCAAACTGACCAAACTTGGGCATGGGGGTATGCACCCCCCCCCCGAGAAACCAAAATAACCCCCCCCAGAAACCAAAAGAACCTTCCAGAATTCAATTTTTAAATTTTTTTTGTTCTTTTCGCAGTTTTTAATGCCGATGGATAGTGCTCGATGGGGAACCTTGAAAAATGGTGTTTTTTTCGCCATACCACCATTTTTAAGGCATTTTTTGACTTTTGAAAAATCTTGCACCCCCAGAATTTTCTTGCTGCCCATGTATGCCTCTGACTGGTATAATCCCCTTTAAGCCTGCCAGATTTTTTAAATTTTGTATGACCGACCATAACACATCGCCGAACGTCCCATCTGGCCGACTAAATCTAAATTTTTGCAACAGAAAATTCATGAGCAGTGGGAATCTTACATGGGCGTGGGGGGTTTGGGGGTATGCACCCCCAGAAGTTGAAATACCCCCCCAGAAATCAAAATACCCCCCAGAAATGTTTTTCGTTTTTTTAGCAATTTTTTGATGCCATTGGATAGAGCTTGATGAGAAACGTCGAAAACTGGTGTTTTTTTGCCATACGACCACTTTTGAGACCATTTTTTGACCTTTAAAAATTTTTTCACCCCCCCCAGAAATTTTTTTACCCCCAAACCCCAGAATTTCGGTGCTGCCCACCTATGGTGGGAATACCTTTGAACCGACCAGATATTTGAAATTTTGTTTGATGGACCCTACCACATCGCCGACCGTCCCATGTGGCCGACTAAATTCAAATTTTTGCTACAGAAAATTCATGAGCAGTGGGAATCTCTTTAAATCGACTAGATATTCGAAATTTTGTTTGACTGACCATACCACATCACCGACCGTCCCATCTGGCTGACTAATTTCAAATTTTACCAGAAGATTTATGAGCAGAATGAATCCATCTAAGCTGACCAGATTTTCGAAATTTTGTTGGATGGATCCTATCACATCACCGACCGTCCCATCTGGCCGACTAGATTCAAATTTTTGTAACAGAAGATTTGTGAGCAGGAGGACTCCCTCTAAGCTATTCTGATTTTTAAAATTTTGTTCAACTGACCCTACTACATCATCGAACGTCCCATCTGGCCGACGAGATTGGAATTATTGTACCAGAATATTCATGATCGGTAGTTATCCCTTTAGGCCGCCTAGATTTTTAAAAAACTTTTGATTGGCCATGCCAAATACCATATTTTTAAATTTGTTTTTGGACCGACCATCCCATAACACTGACCGTCCCATCTGTCTGACTAGACCCAAATTTTTATAAGAGAGCTCTTTAAGCCGACCAGATTCTTAAATATTTTTTTATCAAAGGTCAATTTTTAGGTGATTTAGGCAATGTTTTTACAAATAATTATGAAATTTTGTGCTCATAAGTCTTTAGATATATTCCTTAATTTTAACATTAAGATTTGGCATGCAATTTTATGTACCGTTGTTTAATGCACGTCTTATTCCACTTTTCTTATTCCCAAATCCCGAAAATTCCTATTAATTAAAAACTAAAAACTTTTAACTTTTCTCTAATTGCACCGTACAGAGCTAAAATGACTCAAACTATAAATGAAGACGAGAAACACTTGGGATAAACACATGCATTAAGTCATATTTGCCAAATAAAAGCCTATGCTTTTAATTTACTACATATGAACAAAATAATATCATTAACTATATAGAATTTGCCTTGTACAGGAGGAATATAAGAGACCATACTAAGGCTCCGGGATACTAGAAAAGCAGGGCTTCAGTCCCAAAATGGAGAGATGCCCGCGTTTCCAGATGGAATTACACGCAGGATATATGTTTTATGCATTGAACAAGGCTGAAACCCAAGGTCGGCTTTGAAGAAATAGTCGGCTTGGAGGCATTCGCACTGCTCATGAATTTTCTATTTTCTAATAGAAAAATTTGAAGCTAGTCGGCCAGATGGGATGGTCGGTAATGTGGTAGGGCCTATCAAACAAAATTTTCGAAAATCTGGTCCGCTTAGATGAATTCCTTTTGCTCACAAATCTTCGGTTGCGAAAATTGAATTTAGTCGGCCAGATGGGACGGTCGGTGATGTGATAGGGTTCATTACACAAAACTTTGAAAATCTGGTCAGCTTAGATTGATTTTCTTCTGTCCATAAATCTTCTGTTATTGAAATTTGAATTAAGCCGGCCGGAAGGGACGGTCGGTGATGTGGTATGGTCGGTCAAACAAGATTTCAAATTTCTGGTCGGTTTAAAAGGATTACAACTGCTCATGAATTTTCTGTTGCAAAAATTTGAATTTAGTCGGCCACATGGGACGGTCGGTGATGTGGCACGGTCTATCAAACAAAATTTCGAAAATCTGGTAAGCTTAGATGAATTCCTTCTGCTCATAAATCTTCTATTACAAGAATTTGAAATTAGTCAGCCAGATGGGACGTTCGGTGATGTGGTATGGTTGGTCAAACAAAATTTCAAATATCTGGTCGTTTTAAACGGATTGCCACTGCTCATGAATTTTCTGTTGCAAAAATTTGAATTTAGTCGGCCACATAGGCTGGTCGGTGATGTGGTAGGGTCCATCAAACAAAATTTCGAAAATCTGGTCTCCTTCTGCTCATAAATCTTCTATTACAAAAATTTGAAATTAGTCGGCCAGATGGGACGGTCGGTGATGTGGTATGGTTGGTCAAACAAAATTTCAAATATCTGGTCGGTTTAAAGGGATTGCCACCACTGCTCATGGGTTTTCGTGTTGCAAAAGTATGCACATCCCTTAGTAAGCCAACATACCCCCGCCGGTGATGTGGTAAGGTCCATCAGAATTCAAAATTTCGAAAATCTGGTCTCGCTTCTGCTCGCAAATCTTTTGATGCCAATGGATAGTGCTTGATGAGATTAGTCGGCCAGATGGTGTTTTTATCGCCGTACCACGATTGTGGTCATGGTTCGACCTTCAAACAAAATCTTGCACCCCCCAGAATTATCTGGTCGGCTCACGTAGGGATTGCCACTGCTCATGAATTTTCTGTTGCAAAAATTTGAATTTAGTCGGCCACATAGGCTGGTCGGTGATGTGGTAGGGTCCATCAAACAAAATTTCGAAAATCTGGTCTCCTTCTGCTCATAAATCTTCTATTACAAAAATTTGAAATTAGTCGGCCAGATGGGACGGTCGGTGATGTGGTATGGTTGGTCAAACAAAATTTCAAATATCTGGTCGGTTCAAAGGAATTCCCACTGCTCATGAATTTTCTGTTGCAAAAATTTGGATTTAGTCGGCCAGGTGGGACGTTCGGCGATGTTTTATGGTCGTTCATACAAAATTTCAAAAATCTGGCTGGCTTAAAGGGGATTATACCAGTCATAGGCATACATGGGCAGCAAGAAAATTCTGATGGTGCAAGATTTTTCAAAGGTAAAAAAATGGCCTAAAAATGGTGGTATGGCGAAAAAAACACTATTTTTCAAGGTTTCCCATCGAGCACTATCCATTGGCATTAAAAACTGCGAAAATAAAACCAAAAACAAATTTAAAAATTGAATTCTGTGGGGTTCTTTTGGTTTCTGGGGGGTTATTTTGGTTTCTCGGGGGTGCATACCCCCCACGCCCAGGTTTGGTCAGTTTGGTCATGGGCCTTCTGTTAAACATGGATATAGTCGGCCAGGCGGGACAGTCGGCGATGTGGTGATGTCAGTCTAAAAGAAATTTCGAAAATCTGGTCGGCTTAAAAGAATTATACTACTATACTAGTTTATTCTATTCCAAACGGCCCATTTTCGATAAAAGTCTTATTACTGTATCAGGTTTTCACTGCACAAATGGCTTCTTCAATGATTCTAGTTGGCCAGATGGGACGGTCGGTGCTGGGGCATGGTCTGAAAGATGTTGGGGTAATAAGCAGTTCCTAAAATACCTGGCTATAGTCTTCAAAAAACGGTGGGGGAAATAAAAGCTTCCTGAAATAGTTGATAAGCACAAGTATTGCTCACAATTTTCGTGCATAGAATCTTATCATTTTATCAAAATAGCATAAAAAGCAAATACGTGAAAGAAAACTAAAAAGAGGAACAAAAACTCAGTCGTCGAATCGAATCGAATCAAACGCCGCGCCCGGTCTGCTTTATTATACGATATACAGTAATCCAGTTAGTGATTGTTGAAAAGCAGGCGATAATTTTCAGAACAATATTTTCGCTGCGAGAGTTTTCGAAAAAAACGTCGATGTCACTTTTGAAAAAAACGTCATCTTTTTTGAAAAAAACGTCGACATCTTGTTTTGAAAAAAACGTCGACATCTTGTTTTGAAAAAAACGTCGACATCTTGTTTTGAAAAAAACGTCGACATCTTGTTTTGAAAAATAATGTCGACATCTTGTTTTGAAAAAAAACGTCGACATCTTGTTTTGATAAAAAACGTCGACATCTTGTTTTGAAAAAAACGTCGACATTTTTTTGAATAAAAACGTCGACATCTTCTTTTGAAAAACATCGTCGACATCTTTTTTTTGGAAAAAAACGTTGACATCTTAGTTAGCTCAAATGATTAGAGACACTAACGAGCTCCAACACAAGTTTTCCATTCACATGATCAATACAAAAATTCAAACTGCAAGGCGCAAACAACGCTAAATTTCAAACCAGGGGGTTCAATATTTTGATATTTTTTCTTGTTATCTTTCTGTGCTTCATTTATTGACGCTTGCAAATATTTGATTTTTTGCGTTGTTATCCATGATTATGATTTGATGATGGCTTAGCTACTGTATTAGAACTTCAATGTTTTTTTCAAACCAGGTGGCTCGTATCTTTGAAAATTTACATTGAATTGACTTTGAAAAAAACGTCGTTAACTTTTACAATTTGAAAAAAAAACGTTGTTAGAAATCAAAACTTTGAAAAATAAACGTCGTTTTCGTACTCATCAACGTTCTTAATCATTTGAGCCTCCTGGCTTTCCGTACTTTCCTGACTATAGTCCAGGTTTTAATCCGGACTGCTTCGGATCAAGACTATAGTCGTCGGACCATAGCTCTAAAAATGAAAGACCAAGTCTCGGACTAAGTCCTTTATAAAAAACTATCATTTATACAGAGAAAATACCCAGACACTAGACTGGCTATTCGTTAAAAAATCAGAGAACAATGCTGGTACCTACCTATGTACTAGTGTTATTTTGGTAGCCCAAAAATAATTAAAATATGATATTGGTATAAGTTAGCTTAATTTTAATAAGATATTAACATGATATTTCGCTATTTTTTTATTTAAAATATGATATATTTTTGATATTTGGTATATATTTAATGTTTTTGGTAGGTAGTGCATATGTTTACCCCCTTATGTATTTTCTGCAAACATTTCAAAGTAGATACCTATGTAAGCAAAATAGTTCGGGAATTAAATGCATGCATATCAATGCACTGTGATAAATTATGCATCTTTTAAGACTTATTTATTTTATTTCAAAGTCAAAAGGCTAAGTATGCACATAGCCGTGCCTAGGGGTGCGAACTGTGCGGCCGCACAGGGCCGCTAAAATTATGGGCCGCTAAAAAAGTTGTAGTGCATGCCATATAGAATTCATTTTTTGGCGGCCCTCTTACAATTATTCGATACATACGTTCAAAAGGATCGATTTTTCGACGTTCTAATGCAAACACAGACAGTCAGTAGAAAATCTTTACTTGCATTTTTAAGAGAACGCTGTCTGAGCTATACTTGTTCTCATTTTTCAGACAAATTGTTGATTTTTCTGTTGCAATAATGTGTGTCGAGAAAATTGAGTTCGAAAAGGCTAAAATGTCAAAATTTTCCGGCGCTTTGCACCGAGCCATAGATCAAATGAATTTAAAAGCTTGAATCAGATGAAATAATCTAGAACTTCACATCACTAGTAATCTTAGGTAGCGCGTTAGCGCGTACCTATAATATACTTGGGTACCCCCAACACCTGTGCACCCCCTACAGCTATAACGGGACACTTCTGGAAGGTGCGGTTTTTTTAAAAGAAAGATAATAAAAAAATTCGCTGCCCGTGTTTTTTGTGTTTTTTGAAACTCAAAAGTGACTGTGTAAAGAAGGTGTAAAGTTTTTGTGTAACGTTATACCATAGGACAAATTTTGGGACCTTTTTACTGCGGCATGTGGACAACTGAGTATTGATGACTCGAAGGATTGAAAAGGATAGGATAATAGAGGGATGAATTCTACAGATGGCACTTTTTTGTTTTTTGAAATTCGCATTAGTTATCGAACGGCAGTGTAAAGAGTGCGAAAATCTGGGGGTGAAAAAGCACTTTTTGGTCGAGTTTTCAACCTTCCTATGTCCGATACTAACTCCGGTTATGAGGTTTTCAAAATGTTTTCTGACAGAAATGTAGAGCGGATCAAGGGCTACATTCTGCATATAAGCAAAGTCTTCTATGCTCTATGGTGAGTTAGATCCTGGGGTTTAAAGTTTACACTCTAGTGAATGGTGTAAAAAAACGGATTTTAACTAAGATTTCTCTGCCAAATTTTTCCGCTTCTGAGTCAGTGTAAATCGAAGACAGCATTGATAAAGTGCCTCACAGGGGCTAAACATCGCAGCAAACCGCATTTAAAAAACGCAATATTGAGTTATTTATGGGGGTGTAAAGTTCGAAATCAGAGGTAAAAAATGGGCGAAAAAACACGTTTTTTCCGAAGTTTGATTGATAAATCATACCAAATAATTTTGCAACAGAATTTTGGCGCGCAGGAATGTACTACTATAAAAAGCTACAAATTGTACCAAACCGAATTTCTTTAAACTCAATGGGGAGTTCGGTAAAAAAATTTTAAAGTTTACAGTGTTCTAAATGATGGAAAATACGTTTTTGTTGCGTTTTTTTGTTCGCCACTTTCTCCGTCCAGAAGTCGGGATAAGTCTAATAGAATAAAAATAAAAATCTTTATATCGGGTGCATGTCAAAGTAAATTGTCTATACATCAATATTTAGCGAGTGTAAAGTCAAAAATTTGGAGTTTAAAATGCGTTTCTGTCTTGTTTTTTCTGCCTGCTTCTCCGGTTACGAGTCAGGGACATGCTTATCAAGTCTATAAATGGACCAGGAACCAAATTTGATTTACCAGTCTGAGCGCATATGTTTACACTCTACGGTGTTGTAAAGTAGTTTACACCAATTGTTAGTTTGCCCATAGAACATTATGTAGACTTAATTTTTTTCATAAATATTAATCGTAATATCGGAACAACATCAAAATTACGAATCTGACTAAAATTTTCTTTACACTAGGTGTTTACATGAAGTTTACACTACATATGTATTTATCTTCGTTTTTGAGCATTCCAGAAACCTAATTTTTTCCTGGAGTCTAGAAGTTTTCAAAGGATCAAATGTGAAACGTCACGTAGGCGCGTTTGTTTACATCCTACAGTGATGTAAAGTAGTTTACACTCATTGTTTATATGTCCTCAGACCAATGTAGAGAAATAATTTTTTCATGAATGTTGATCATAATATCCGAGTAATTTTTTACACTGTATGTTAGCCTTTGTTCTAAAGCATTGCAAAAACCGAAATTTTTTCCTGAGATATAAAAATTTACAGGGAATGAAATATATACGTCAGTTGGGCGCGCTTGCTTACACTCAGCAGTATTGCAAAGTGGTTTGAACCTAATGTTTATTGTCTTTAAAACATTATGGAGACTCATTTTTCCATAAATGTTGAAAGAAATATTGGAGCAATATCAAAATTACGAATCCGACTAAAATATTCTTTACGCTATGTGTTTGTGTAAAGTTTACATTACGTGTTAACCCTAATTCGATAGATTTGCAGAGACTTTGTAACTGAAGTCAAGAAATTTTTCAAGGATTCATATGTGAGACATCAATTAAGTGAGTTTGTTTACCCTCAAAAGTAATCTGAAGTGATTTAAGAATGTGTTCAAATGTCCTTAGATCATTGAAGAGATGTAATTTTGTCTTAAATGGGTTGCATTGAAGTTAAATCCTTCTTAGCCGTGTTTATAATATGTTTCACAAAATCTTGTACATGGAGGGCTATCGTTTAATTGATGTAACTTGCCTGCAAAAGTGGTTTAAAATGAACCAGCAACCACACTACTGTGCACAGAAGTCGACAAAGATACGCAGCTTTATTGTAATCATGTACATTAATAAGCCGTAAACTGTTAGTATTCTCTACACCTAGTAGTTGTGTAAAGTTTGCACTATTCATTTGTTGTTAATATGTAGTCTATACTACAAATTTATTTTACTACCAAATCAAAGCGTTAGTGTTCCTTACATTTGATATTTGCGTGAAGTTTTTGAATTTTTGCCAAAAAACTTTGCCTTCTAATTTACCAACATCCCGCCTTTTCCATTTTCTTAAAGTTTAAAATCTTTTATAATTCTCTTAATAATTTAATGGTAGGTTTTAACTTTAAGTTTCTCTTGGTTTACAACTCTCGCTTAGCAAGCTCATTTTTCAAAACTTTTTCATAGTGATCAGATTAGTCGCGTTTAGTTTGGAATTGGTGGACGGTCGTTATTTTATTACTCGGCTTAAATAATCCAAGTGACTATCTTTTGATTATTTTCTTTATCGCAAATTCAAACACCCAATTTTCAATTTGAAAATTGATCCAATTTTCAATTTGAAAATTGAAAATTGGGTGTTTTCAATTTCAAAAAGTCACAACACATTGTGCTTGTGTATTGATTGAGTGAGGATTTGCAATGTGAATTCGTTGGTTAAATATTTGTGCTTGATTATAAGTGAACTGCACATTAAGAAGAAATAACTCAATGCAATCTTAATTTGAAAATGGATGGTGTCAATAAGGTTGTCTTGTTTAAAAAGGATAATGCTGATGTTAAGAACAATATTGTTTTCCGCGTTCTTGGACTGTTGTCATTATTGTGGCATGTTACTGATTGTGTTTACTGACTGATGTACTGAAATCACGCTAATTAAAAGTAGTGTACTAGCAAAGAAAAAATGCTCCGATGGAACAAAAAAGATGAATATACTTGGAATTTGGATTATTATGGATGTAAAAGGAGGGGACTAGGAAAAATCTACCTAAAGTCGGAAAATCTGCTAAAAATCACACTTTCTCTAAGCAACGCAAAAAATCGATGTATATTCTGCGGCCTCTAAAAAAGTGTCTTTTTTAAATAATGTTCGAAGTTTCAGATAAGAGTGTATAAACGAAATCTATCAAGGTTACTTTTTTAAATTGCTGGCACCTGATTGATAGAAAACTAAGAGGTATTGTATTTAAAGTTGTTTTATTTTATGAGCATTAGAGCAAGCAAAGCAGGAGCCGATTGATTAGTGCACACAATCGTTTCGGGCATGCTAGTGTATCTACATTAAGTCTGTTTCAAGTCAACTTACGCGTTTCCTACTGTTTTAAACCAACCATTTCTTCAATTGTCTTCGATGTTTGCTATTTCATTCAATTGGCTTGAAAGACTGTTAGTTTACTTAATATCATTTCCCATAGCTACTGCATAGCTAACGTGCTGCTATTTCAATCATTGTTATGGTTGAATATTTATTTTAATCTGTTGGCCGCAGAATATACATCGATTTTTTGCGTTGCTTAGAGAAAGTGTGATTTTTACCAGATTTTCCGACTTTAGGTAGATTTTTCCTAGTCCCCTCCTTTTACATCCATAATAATCCACAATTCCAAGTATATTCATCTTTTTTGTTCCATCAGAGCATTTTTCTTTGCTATTTAATGCACTATTTGTTCATTGAATGAAAGTGCGCATGCTTGTTGAGCATAAAACTAAAAGTGCGAAAATGATTGTGTACCAGTTTGTCTATTCTTTGCTTTGTTTGTCTTTCTTTACAAGGACACACTCCTATTTTAGATGAAAGAAATGGCCAAATTTTCTTGTGTTTTTGTGCATTTCTGTTTTCTGAATTGCATCTTCTTAATAAGAAGGCCACAAATGGGCCTGAAAAAGGGTAATGACAAAAATTTCAATTTATACATTTTTCTATATCTTATTGGCAGCGACCCGTTGCAGCGCTATGTAATTAGCAGAGGTCGAACAACGCATTTCAGCTCAGAAGTTTTGTGAAATGTAATAGTTCCATCAATTTTAAGTGTTTTTGGGTTCCATTCAGGACCGAAATTCGGCCGTTTTTGCGAAAATTTTAACGTTATTATTTGACATTAAAATGCTTTTTTACAAAATTTTTGGGGACTCTGTCCCGGACCCCGCAGGAACGCTTGACCGCGCCACCTAAGACCCCCGCAGCATATGTGGGCAGCAACAAAATCCGGGTGGGGGTAGGTGCAAGGTTTTAAAGAGGTCAAAAAATGGTCTTAAAAATGATGGTATGGCTAAGAAATACCGTTTTCAAGGTTTCTCATTGAGCACTACCCACGAATACCAGCTTTAAAAACATGGGAAGATGATGAATTGCTCAAGTCATGCACACAGTTAGCTGCGTTTCTGGATGATCTTAATGAATCAGACATGTACACAGAGCTAAAAGTTCTTGCTCGATCAAGTCCAAATGAATTAACTTCGCCACTAGCTACTCTTAAATATCTATCAAATGGCTTCCAGGATGTTTTACCGTACCTTATAATTGATTTCAGAATTTTACTTACAATACCTATTGCTGTGGCCTCAGCAGAACGTTCCTTCTCGGAACTGAAATTAATAAAGACACATTTGCGGTCAACTATGACTGATTCTCGTCTAAGTGCACTTGCGATTATTTCAATTGAAAATGATTTATCATCTCCGTTAGATTTTTGCAATTGATTGACCAGTTTGCCGCTCAGAAAGCTAGGCAAGTTATTTTGTGATAAAGCACGTCATCATTCACGAAATAGGTAAATTATTTGAGAAAAAAACATATGATACCTACTAAAAATAATGTAGCAAAATATTTTGTTAGTAAATTTCCAGTAAGATGCTAACTGCGATCATATAGGTACATATGTAAAGGATATACATAAGTGATAACTATGATGCATATAATACCAGTTTTAAAAATCATGGGGGCCGCCAAAATAAGTTTTGCCCAGGGCCGCTAAACCTCTAAGCACGGCCCTGAGTATGCAAGTAATCAATATTTTTTTGAACGATTATCTCTCATTTCCAACGATTTTTCACTAAATCGGAAGCAACAATTACGATGTTATGCATAGCAATGAATAAGCAGAGCTATAGTTTGTGTTACAGTAAGCTACCTAGAAACGAATTTTGTACCTGCTCACTAATCGTATAAAATTGATTTTAGTGCACAAGGTTTTGTGAAATAAACTATATAAAAACACGAACATTACATTTTTAGACGTGAATTTCAAAAATTTTCATTTATTCAAAAACTTTTTAAATTTACGAGATTAAGGTTCGAAATTGCATGAATCCCTTTCACTTTTCGACAAATAACAAAATTTTGGAATATTTGGATCACAATCAGGGAAGCTCAACGGTCAAGAATACAGGTGGCAAACAAGGATTTAGAAAACAAATAATTTTCATCATTCCTACCTATGTACCTACCTACCTACCTAATGTTTTGTAATCTCCCAGTCTTTTTCACACAAATTTGGGCACAAATTTCAAAAACGATGTCCGACAACAAATTGACAGATTGCGATAATATTATTGATTTGATATATCATTATCGTAATCCGTCGGCTTACTTTCGAATAAATTCTTAAAATTTATGGCTAATTCAATGTGAAACAGACTATAAGCCAAACTTAATGATGAGCTGAGCTCACCTTATATTACGCATTTATCAACACAGGCAGGTGTTGCTTCACTCATACTACGCTGCGCTAATTGTATGTAAGTACACCATAGGTGGACGGCTTCAAAGTTCTGGGAGGGGGTGTGCAAGCTTTTTTCAAAGGTCAAAAAATGGCCTTAAAAATGGCGGTATAGCGAACAAACACCATTTTTCAACATTTCACATCGAGCAATATCTATTGGCATCAAAAAATTGCGAAAAAAAACAAAAAAATTTTAAAAATTGAATTCAGGGGGGTATTTTGGTTTTTGGGGGTGCATTACCCCCAAACCCCTCCCCGTCGCCCAATGGAGTACACACGAATAAGCTAGGTGTATATAAACCTCAACGGACTGTATGTATGAGGGGGCTCGGTTCGGTGTACATATGTACATACATACTTACGTATTTGTCTCCATAACCTGTGGAAAATACCTACTGCATCATACGTACAAAATAAGTAAGTAAGATAAAGAGCGAAAAAAGGAAAAGTGCTACCAATTTTTACTAAAATTATACCAAAATCATATCAAAAATATTATCACATTTACCAGAGTTTTAATATGATAAGAATATGATATACCAAAATTCACAGAATTAAAATATGATATTGATAGTGCAACAAGTGCCTACCAAAATCATACCAAAATTTATTTTTGGTATATCAAAATAACACTACTATGTACTTAATGGTGGTATTCACTTTCTAGTGCTTTTCTGTTCAGATCTGATTCAATAGTTAATGAAAAGAACTCACAATCAATGAGTGCTACTATAAATACATTTGGTAACAAACTTTACTCAGATTCAAGTAAAAAATAGCAAATATTACTAGCCAAACAATTCAGTGTTAAACTTCAAAACATTTCCATTTCAATACGCTCATCGCTTAAATTGTGACGATTTTTATCTAAAATCACACTTGCACAACTGAACACGCGTTCACATGGTGGCGACAATGCGGGAATGGCCAAAGTCGTGGAAAAGAGTCTGGACTGAATGCTTCGTATGAATTCAACAAGATTTAGTCTTGAACCCAAAATATGAAAAAAAATTTTGAATTCAAAAAATTTAGAGTTGAAGCCAAAATATGAAACTGTTTATGTTTATAGAGCCGATTATGTTCTGAGGTTCTTACAAAAAAATGACAGTGGACATTGGGGACAGTACTTTTAATAAAAAACATTGATAATGTAAACTTAACCCTCTGTTACCAAGGGGTCACGCACTTTAGACTTACCAAGGACTAGATCAAAAATCTGGTCATTGGGGAGATAACAAAAAATGAATAAAAATGCATATTTCTGGTAGCCAAGGGCATGAGAATTTCCAAAATGTCATTAAGTTTGCACAAAACTGAAAACCAATTGAAAAAACGTATTTGAACATTCAAAAATGTGTAAGAAATGCGATCTGCGACACGCGTAACACGTGTTATAAAATCATGAAATCAAGCTTTTCTGATAAAATATAGGTCAATTTGTTTTATTTTGCTCAATAAAACATGAGTTGCTGTAAGAAAAGGGTACTGAGAAGCTTGCCACTTAATAATTTGTGGCCTTACAGTAAACTGCAAAAAACAGGCAACTACTCGTAGATCACGGATCTAGAGCTTGGTAAAAGTAGGGTTAACTATAGCTGACAACTAATTAGCTGTTGTATGGTTGACAACCTCGCCTATTTTTTTCCGCCTACTAAACAAATAAAACATATCTCTTTCGAGCAAAGTTTGAAAATCAGACAATAAAACGTGAACATAGGTGTTAAACGCAAACAACACTCCCCAAAGAGAGGAAATACTTGCAAAACGCACGTCAAACGTCGGATAGCACAACGTGTAGTGATGTAAAAGATCCAGATTTTTACCCAGATCCAGATAAAGATCGGGTTCAGATTTTTTGGCAGATCCAGATCCAGATGAGATAACCAGATCAGAAAATAACCAGATCCCGATCCAGATCGTTTTGCCAGATCAAAATTTAAAAAGATCCAGATACAGATTTAGATCCAATTAGAAATATTTTTTGTGCAGCAATTTGTATTGCTAAAAAGGAGGGCGTAAAGCGCCCGAGCCCACATGGATTGGGGGGTTTCGGTGATGGGACTGATATAACAGCCCCCAGAGGGGTCTGGGGCAGAGCCGAGGAAAATTTGCATTTTGGAGGTTTTACATAAAAATGGTATCAGTAAAAATTGTCTAAAAGGTAAAAGCTCATTAGTTTAGACTAAATGAGCATGAGTCGACCAAAAGATAGAGTAGTCTGCTTTTTACAAAAACGACATTAATGCAAATTACGAATGCAATTTTTTTGAACACTGCTGCTAAAATTATAATCACTCATGAATACTTATCGTAACTGTGAAAGTTTCTTTCTGTCTCACAGACATCAACAACAATTTTAATCGAACAAATAATTCAAATTTCAATAAAAATGTTGGTTCATTTTCATGAGGTAATATATTTTAAATTGGTATATTTCAATCTGTTCCGACGTCCCACACACGACAATCCTACGGCCGAAAAGGCCCTTTCAACGTATTAATGTTCTAGCGTCGATGACGTCACGCGTCGTCTGATTCGCGTAGAATAATAGCTGTTTTTTGTTTTTAGACGTTTCTCGATGTCGCGCATTACTGAATCA
Source organism: Mermis nigrescens (assembly GCA_036768485.1). Taxonomy (NCBI): domain Eukaryota; kingdom Metazoa; phylum Nematoda; class Enoplea; order Mermithida; family Mermithidae; genus Mermis; species Mermis nigrescens. The sequence continues at coordinate 84,902 of JAVLUZ010000413.1, read as the reverse complement.
ACTTTATTAACAGAAAATTTTTTGGAAAAATTAAATATTTTCCCATTTCTAGGCAGAAAAGTCTCTCAAAGGTCAATTCTGATAATCATTTATATGAAAAAACAACCTTCAATACATTTTTATCACTTAAGTTACTTTTCTGCAGAGCTTTAAAAATTTTTCTAAAACCAAAAAACTATGGGGTATGGGGGCTCAACGGCACACCTAAGTGGGCGGTTTGGGGGTATGCACTCCCCCGCAAGAAACTAAAATACACCCCAGAAATCAAAATACCATTAGCGCAATTTTTTGATGCCAATGGATAATTCTCGATGAGAAACGTCGAAAAATGATGTTTTTTTGCCATACCACCAGTTTTAAGGCCATTTTTGACCTTTGAAAAATCTTGCATCCCCCAGAATTTTCTTGCTGCCCACGTATGGTCAGCGGCACGTTTTTGCCATTCTGGGGGTCAGCACGGATCTGGGGGTCAAAACCCCCAGCAGACCACCCCCACCCCAACGTGCATGTATGTAAGGCTAACTTACCTACAGTAAATCGTAAAAGAGAAAGAATACCATTGCGCAAAAATATTTTTCTGATCTGTTTAACCAGATATAACTTGACTAAACGGATCCAGATCCAGATAAAGATCGGGTTCTGATTTTCTGGCAAATCCAGATCCAGATGAGATAACCAGATCAGATAACAACCAGATCTAGATCCAGATTATCTTGATCTGGATCTGAATCTGGATAAAAAGATCAGATCCAGATGATCTTTTACATCACTAACAACGTGGAAGAAGTTAGAATTTTTGTTCGGTAGGTCGGACTAACCGGACTTAGTCCGCCAAAAGAGGACTACAGTCTGTTTCATTTAGCTTTGAGGTTTTTGAACAAATTTAAAGTGATTACAAAAGTGTTTTAAAGTAATATGGTAAAGATGATATTCTACAGTATAATGTGTCAAATGGAGTCGTATATTATTGCTAAGCCGCATTACTGCATCAACATTCTAAACCACTTTTGTAGCCTGATTCTTGCGGGAAAATTTAAAAGAAAACCGCAAAGTTAAATGAAACGAACTATAGCCCTTTCTCGGACTAACGGGCTAAAAAAGACTAGGACTATAGTTCAAAGACTAAAGGACTCAGTCCGGACTATAGTACTTGCTTAGTTCCAAGTCGAACTTTTGCCAACGCTATAAGCAACAGATTAGCATTTTAAACGTCGCCGAAAACTTCTGCTTAGCTTAGTGGTAGAACGTCTGATTGACATCGAAGCAACACGGGTTCGATTCCTGCTGCAAGATTTTTATTTATCGCACTTAATGTACCATGTCACAGCACTGTTTAGATGCTTGAATTGTGTATAGTATGTTTCATTTATCCGAGAGCTTTTTCAGTAAATTTTTTCGTAGGCTACAGTAACCCATTCTTTCTTATTTACTGTAGTTCGCTAGATCTCACTGTAGTTACGTAACAGAGACGGGTTTTTCAATAACATTTTTGCGGTATAATTTATTCTCGTCTTCCAGCAAATTAATCATACATACAAAAATCGCGCAATCAGCTTATCCTGAGTTGACACTTTAAACACAATAAACTAAAATGTTAAGAAACGCCGCGAACTCCCTCATAGCTCAGTGGTAAAGCGTCTGCTTATCGTGTCGAAGCAACTGGTTCGATTCCACCCGATAGCTTTTTATTTAGCGCACTTAATGTAGTATGTATGTCCCAGTACTGATAAAATGCCTAAATTAAATTCTTATAGGCGGATGGAAGAATTGGAAGAATTCCAGCCACTCGCCCTCACTGAGCTGATCTGCCGAATTACAGTAATTCGTCTTGTTTCGCTTACTGTAGCCCTTAAAAGAATTGACTAAAAAGCTCTCGAATAAATGAAACAGACTATAAGTCTATATGGACGGTTTAGTGCATTAAAATAAAAGAATGGAAACTTTTCTGACGAGTTATTGTAAATCACTTAAAGCCTGCTCCATTTAATTTTGCGGTTTTCTCCTGAATTTTTCCACAAGAATCAGGCTACAAAAGCGGTTTGAACTTTTGATGCAGTAACGCGGCTTAACACATGCATACGTACATATCTATATGACTCGACATACTGTAGAATGTCATATTTACCGTATTACTTTAAAACACTTTTGTAGTCACTACTAACAACTTTTTCAAAAACCTCAAAGTTAAAGGAAACAGACTATGTACAGTTAGGCATACTGAAGCTTTCAAAAAATTTACAGGAAAAGCTCTCGGATAAATGAAACAGACTATAGGTATCACCGCATACACTTACACATTTATAATCTGGCACACCAATCTTGATACTTTAGCATTGTACGCGCATTTTAGCATCAATGTGGAATCTTGCGAACACTATAGTTTGTGTCAACTTTTGGAAAGATGTGCTTCGAAATTAAGTAGGCACCTACCTACCTATAATATTTCAAGCAAATACATAAAGCTGAAGACTACAAGGATTACAAAGAAATAAAAGAAGTTCGAAAACGTATAGCCAATAAACTAAGAAACGTTTCTATTGCAAAAGAAGACAAGCGAGTTACAATAATGACAATCATTAAGTTAATCGATATCAATCTTAGTATACACTGTATGTATTTTCGAAGTAAATAGCTGACTCATAATACTCTGGTTTACTCTTCATCTCACTACACTGAATTAGATTCGACAGCGCCTGGTTGTTCGAGTCAGTGATCGTAATAGCTTTCGTCCGTTGACTTTTTACACGGCTTTCTTCATCTTCAATTAAAAAATGGTAAGATGTCTGGTTCCGTCTTCTAGTTCTGCGTTATGCTTTATCATAAGGCGTAGCCAAGATTTTTCGGTACTCCTACACAATAATAACTACACAATAAATAAGCCTAGGAAGACTTTTCACGTCGTACTGCAACATGTAAAATGCAAAAAAGTTTTTTCAAAATTTTTATTAATTTTACCTGGGTATTCAGTCAGGCCCGGGCATAACTATACAAAGAGGGGCTAAAGTTAAGAATATGGTACTTTTAGAAAGGGAGCAAAACGAATACGGAACGCCAGAATGTTTTCGCCAAACTGGTAGAACATGATAAATTGAAGCGCGGAAAAAAATTTGGTGAAAATCTGAGCCATACTTGCAAAGTTGCAGGCAGGGTTGAGCCTGGTTTTTTAGTTTTTTTGGTTTTATAGTTTGAAAATCGGCTTGGTTTTGGTTTTTTGGTTTTTTTTTGGTTTTTTTAAGTCGATATTAAAAAATGTCTCAAGATTCATCATTTGTAAACATGTGCAAATAGTACTCTTTACTCTAGCATAGATTAGACTAATTATTTAGGGAATAAACGGCATTAAATAGTTTATTTTCATTTTGAAAAGTTGAACTTTTTTTTGTAAAGAGACGTAATCATAATCGTATAATGTAATGATGATCCAGGCACGTAGCTGACCCTCCAATTTTGGGGGACCAACTTATTTTTTGGGGGGAGGGGACCAGCTTATTTTGGGGAGGGGGGGTAAATGCCAAAAAGGCCAAAAACGGCCATAGATCGGAGAAGAAATTTTTCGACGTTCGTATTTGTTCACTCAAAGCTGCGTAATCAGCTGGCACCCGACACTGTCAAAAGCTGAGTATTTGTGAAAACAATATCAACCAACTCGAAGGAACGACCTAGATATTTCTAGCGATGAAAATGAACAAGAAGAAAATGATTCTTAATGTTGCCGTTTATTCTACTGAATAAGTTTGAAATTGTTCACTTTTGTTATTTTTCCTGAATAATCAGTTGAGCAACTCATACCTGTTCTTTAATTTAGTAGTTTTTAATCATAATCAAGCATTTAACACTTTATACTCGACTAAGATATAAAAACCAAAATTTACCATTAAAAAACCATAAACCATAAAAAAAGCATTAAAAAACCATAAAAAACCATAAAAAACCAAAAAACCAAAAAAATATCGGAATTTTTCAAACTTTGGTTTTCAACCCCTGGTTTGCAGGCGGCTCGATTTGAGTGTTGAGACGGTTAAACGGTTTGATCCAAGGATTTATATACACATTTGTCAGAAATGAATAATCTGGGCTGAAATTACGGAAGGAAGCATTGCAATGAAGGCGAAAAGAAGACGCGGAAAGTTGTTTGAAATTTTGAAAAAACTTTAAAAAATTTACATATTTCTTGCATGTTTTTTTCGGTTGTACGAAAATCTAAGTTTTTGCTTTAATTATACCTACTTAGGCTTAGGCTTAGTATATCTGAAAGGTGTTTAAAGCTGCTTAGGTCGGGGTCGCTCCCGCTCAGGTCGATGTTTAGATGCTTAGGGGTATGGGTAAAATCCGGAACCAGGACCAGGACAAAATGGGTAAAATCCGGACAATCAATCAGGACCAGGACCGGACTCAGGACAAATGGGTAAAATCCGGACAATCAGTCAGGACCAGGACCAGGACCGGACTCAGGTCAAATGGGTAAAATCCGGACAATTAATCAGGACAATGTATTGGATATTGATTGAAATAATTTTATTACTGAAACGCGACAATTACGAAAGATGTAAAAGAGTAATAAAACGTACGGTCAATAGGATAAAAGCGTACAGCAAAAGGCAATGAGCGAGTCATGAAAATGACGATTTAAGCCCGCCCTATAATAATTTGGATAAGTCGACATCAATTAATCTAGATTTGAATATATTTAAGTTAGGGGAAGAGACTACAAAATCAGGTAGGTGATTCCAAACAGAGATATACTTATAGAAAAAGTCAAATTTTTGTAAATTAGAACGGACAAGAGGAACAACTAGCTTGAAACGATTTGTGCCGCGAGTAGTATTTTGATTAAGCACAAAAAAATCTGTCATGGAAAGACAAGATTTTTGACTAATAATTTGATACATCATACATAAGCAAATATGAAGGCGACGCAATTCTAATCGACACAAGTTAAGTTGGTTAAGGCGTTCGTCCGTAAGAAAGAGGGCTATGATATCCAACTATGTATTTAGTAAATTTACGCTGAAGAGCCTCCAGCCTGTTGATATCACTAATATAAGAGGGGTTCCATAAAGCACAGGAATATTCAAGGATCGGTCTGACGTAAACAATGAAGGCCTTTACGAGATTATTTTTATCACGCGAAAAAGAAGGATTTTCTAATTAAGATAGATCTCAAGAAAGCTTTCTTGATAATACTGTTGTAATGTTCCTTAAATTTCAGGTTGTGCGAAATTAGCACTCCTAAATCGCGAACATAGACAAAATCGTTCGTAATAACTTGTGTATTGAGTGTATATGACAATTTAGGATTATTTTTGCCCAAATATAGGACTGTGCATTTAGAATATGATATTGGTAAACAATTTCTGGTGGCCCAAATGGAAATTCTGTCTAAATCGGTCTGAAGTGTTTGATAATTGCAGGAAAGATTGAATATTTTTAGGTCATCCGCGAACATAAAAGTCGAACTTGACAAGTTATCAAAGATATCATTTATAAAAATCAAAAACAACGTAGGATTTAAGAATGGACCCTTGAATAACTCCACTTTTAACAGCAGCATAATCTGAAAAACATCTGATTAATCGCGAACACACTGAATAACGATTAGATAGAAAAGCTTTTAACCAATTAAACAGGTGTTGTTGAATACCGTAACTAGTTAATTTAACAAGAAGTTTTGATATGTCGACTTTGTCAAAAGCTTTAGCAAAGTCTATATAAATAATATCAACGGTTTCTTTACATTCCAGTGATTTAACCCAAGAATGTTTACAATTTAATAGTTGCAATTCGCAAGATTTATGTTTTTGGAAACCATATTGAAAAGGTGATATTAACACATTAGTAGATAAGTAAATTGATAGTTGAGTATTTATAATACTTTCCATTATCTTACAAGTTGAGTATAAAGAAACAGGACGATAATTTTCAGTTAATGAGGGGTCACCCTTTTTAATTATAGGTACAACATAAGCCTTCCTCCAAATGTCTGGGATATCACTTGATTGGGGTTGGGGTATGCACCCCCAGAAACCAAAATACCCCCCAGAATTCAATTTTTGAACATTTTTTTCGTTTTTCTCGCAATTTTTTGATGCCAATGGATAGTGCTCTATGAGAAATATTGAAAAATGGTGTTTTTTCGCCATACCACCATTATTAAGGCCATTTTTGACTTTCAAAAATTTTGCACCCTCCAGAATTTTCTTGCTGCCCACGTATGGTCTGGTTGGACTGGCCAGGACCAGCCCAATTTGTCTGGTCCTGGCCAGTCCGACCCTGCATATCTAATACATTGTCCTAATCTTTTCATTGTCCTAATTTTTTCCGGATTTTACCCATTTGTCCTGAGTCCAGTCCTGGTCCTGATTGATTGTCTTGATTTTACCCATTTGTCCTGAGTCCGGTCCTGGTCCTGGTCCTGATTGATTGTCCGGATTTTACCCATTTTGTCCGGTCCCCTGGTCCTGGTTCCGGATTTTACCTTTTCCCCATGCTTAGGTCGATGTATAGATGCTTAGACCGATGTAAATATGCTCAGGTCGATGTATAGATGTTTAGGTCAATGTACCTATAGATGCTTAGATCAATGTATAGATGCTTAGGTCAAATGTATAGATGTTTAGGTCGACGTAAATTGTGTATCTACATGTGATTCTGCAATCTGCTGTTTGAATCTTCAAATACAGTTCTTGTCATGGAAATTGCAAATGCAGCGCCGCTGTGATTTACTATCAATTGACCAACTATGAGTAGAACGTAAGCGCTTTTACCGTAGCCATGCGTGTTCGGCCATAGAAAGATGCGTTCAGCGTTAGTAGATGCAGCCAGCATATTGCGTTATTTGTCACATAAATGGTAAAAAGAATTTCTCAATCTGCTTTGATTTTTTGCATGCGTGCGTCTCAAAAGTGTGTGCATGCTGGCAGGTCCAGTCAGAGAGAAAAGGTAAAAATAGATTGGAATTTTCGTGCATATCATTATAATTCTAGTTTCCTCCATTGGAATCTTATCTAAGAGATAATGGGCATAAAAATGAAAGAAAATATTATTTCCTGTAAGCGATCAATTGCATATTGCTCTGCCATGCAAAAGAGCATTTTAAAATTAATTTCAGGCTGAGAGCGTTCTGTGTTTTAAAACAAATTCATAGCCAATGAAGAGCAAAAGATTCAAAAAATCATATAGGCCCAAAAATTTCTTTTGCCATTATTTATATGATTTTAAAAGCGCATCTTTTTGACTAAATCAAAATTAGAAATAAAATCAAAACAAATTGTTCTTATCTTTTGGACAAAAAGGTTTTTTAAAAAGGTATTTTCATTCTTCTACAAACCATATCTTTCACTATTATATTGCGAAATTGGGAAGAGAGAATGAATAGTGACTGTAAGCTCTAGGCTAGATAGAAAATTTAATGAAATAGTGAAATACAGATGAAAAATAGTTCTGCAAATTAATTGTACATCATCTTAGTGGATCGTGGATAGTAGAATGAGGATGACCTTCTTAATGCGTATTAATACAAACATACGGTATGCGTGTCTTTTTCTTTTTAACCAATCGGAGAGGTAATACGAGCATGCCAGCGTAAATCGGAAAGATAAAAATAGCCAAGCTGGCCGTTCTTTTGACACAGGCATGGAAGAACGAAAATCTATTTTGTTGAAAAAAATTGAACTACATAAATAAGCGTCTGAAGTGATTGGATAAAATAATTATACTTTTATTACATAATTTTATATTAATATTTACATAATGATACAATTAGTAATATTAGAGGGGAATGACATGGAATACGACTAGACGGGAATTTGAAAATTGATATTTAAAATTAATTTTAAAATGAATGAATCAATTAATTAATGATAAATCTTTATTCGATTTCTTTATAGTTCTGAAAAGAATAATAAAATTAATCATATGTCATACACAGCACAGTATGGGGATTCTGGAGGGATGAAACCTAAATAATATTGTATTAAAAACACTGTTGATGCTCCTTCCTTCTGGCCACAAATGGCCATGGGGGGCTGTGATCATACGTGGGCAGCAAGAAAATTCTGGGGGTGCAAAGATTTTTTGAAGGTCAAAAAATTGCCTTAAAAATGGTGGTATGGCGATAAAAACACCATTTTTTGACGTTTCTCATCAAGCACTATCCATTGGCATCAAAAAATTGCAAAAAAAACGAAAAAAAATTCGAAAAATTGAATTCTGGGGGGTGCATATCCCCCTAAACCCCTTCCACGCCCGAGGTGTGGCTGTGACCTCAGAAGGTGAAATACATACCCCTCCAAATTACTGTAGACCCCAGAATTCTATTTTTAGTTATATTTTGGGTTATTTACCTTATTCTGACCTAGAATTTAGGTGCTGCATATTTAAAATGTTTGTTACATAAAATAAACTAAATAATAAATATCATTATGCCTTTTAAACTACAAAATTGATAAAAAGTTCCTCATTATCCGCTTTTAAAAATATTTTATACCTTCGCTTTTTTCATTTATTTATGATATGTACAACAATAATATATTCAGTTCAGAAGAAGTTCAAAAAATTTGCCCATTCTATTATTTCGCACAAATTTTATTCTGACCAGCCAGCTTTCTTTGCAATATGATTTTTAAATCTTTTGCTCTTCATTGGCGATGAATTTGTTTTAAAGCGCGAGCGTTCTCAGCCTGAAATTAATTTTAAAATGCACTTCTGCAGGCAGAGCAATATGCAATTGATCGCACACTGGAAATACTATTTTCTTCCATTTTTATGCCCATTATCTCTAAGATGAGATTCCAATGGAGGAAACGAGAATTATAATGAAATGCACAAAAATTCCAATCTATTTTTATCTTTTTCTTGGACTGGACCTGCAGCATGCACACACTTTTGAGATGCACGCATGCAAAAAATCAAAGCAGATTGAGAAACTCTTTTTACCGTTTGTGTGACAAATAACGCAATATGCTAGCTGCGATCTACTAACGCCGAACGCGTCTTTCTATGGCCAAATACGCGTGGCTATGGTAAAATTGCTTACGTTCTACTGTAGTTGGTCAATCATAGTAAATCACAGTGGCGCTGCATTTGCAATTTCCGTGACAAGAACTGTACTTAGGTTGAGAAGAGGCTAATTAACGAAACTCATAGCTTTTGTAATATTGATCATAGACGGATGAAATTTTTTTCCGCACCTTCTTTCAACATGTTCTAAATACTGAGCAAAAAATCCGCTCTTCTGAAGTTTATTATATAGTGTTCTGAAAGTACCATATTCCTAACTTACTCCCAAAGAGGGACCCAATACTTTCCACACTACATAGTAAGTATATATTAATGACGAACCGTACTTTCTACACAAAAGGGACCTGTACTTTCTACACTACATAGTAAGTATAAATTATTGATGGACCATACTTTCTACATGACGTATTATAATATTAATGAGGGATCCTTACTTTCTATACAAATAGTAGGTAATAATATTCAGTCAGTAATATGTTTACAAACAATTATCACAATCAGCCGTGCTTTCTAAATAATAGTGCAAAGTATTTAGGTACATAAAGTAATACCCAGGGATTCTTTCAGTTGGTAAGAAAATAATGCGTACTTTCAACACTCGGTAAATCAACATCGGCGTATCGTAAGCTGTCACCAAAAAAACGAAAAATTTTTACGAATGAAAATGCAACAAGGACTCCTTTCATGAATATGAGTGAACAGATTAACCTCTATAATTGGCAACAAGTACCCTCATTGCGCTGATTAACGTGTCATATAAGCCAAATGCCCAATGCCGTGGGCAGTTTAAATTTCTGCCATGATTGTATTTAGCTTTCACCATGAGAGATTCATCAATCTGATTGACCACTTTGGGACCCTGCCTGATTATAAAGCATGTTTTCTAAGTTAAAATTATGATGAAAATGTCAAAAATAAATTCTGACTGGTTTAGGTCCGACCTAAAAAGCTGGGCCTCGCCTAGCCCAGCCTGGCCATTTTGAATGGGGCATGACCTTCCATTTTAGCTTGAAAATGGCTTACTGAATATTATTACCAACTGTCTGTATAGAAAGTAAGGATCCCTCATTAATATCGTAATACTACGTTGTGTAGAAAGTACAGTCTGTCATTGATATATACTTACTACGTAGTGTAGAAAGTACGGTCTGTCATTATTATATACTTACTAAGTAGTGTAGAAAGTACGGGTCCCTCTTCGTATAGTTATGCCCAGGCCTGTATCCAGGATTTTGTTTCGGGGGAGATGGCAAAAATTTTTTCTAAGCACAAGGGGGTCCAAAGACTGAATTTTGTTTTGCTTTTTGCTATCCGGATGCATCAGATATGGTGAGAATCCAATGGAAACCATCTCGTTTAGGGCTGGGGGTCTGGGGTGGCGCACTCAAGCACCCCTAAGCCTTAGTGGGGTCTGGGGCAGAGCAGTGTTTTTTTTGTACAAGGTCCGTTTGTACATGTACAAAGATGGTCCCCAAAAGTCTTTGTACATTTTGCACATGCAAATTTTTGTGTACTATAATATAGTACAGTAGCGATTTTAGTGTGGTAAAACAGGGTTTTCGATCTTAGGTAGTGTATTTTAGCTAATTTCTGGGTTTATGACGCTAAAAATTACTAAAAATTATCTGAAAACGACGCGAAGCGCCGAAAAATATTGACATTTTTCCATTCTAAATGCAAATTCTGCCATTTTAAAGATATATAGGACAAATAATTTATCAGTTCGGCGCAAAGCGCCGAAAATTTTGAGAATTTTACACCTTTTTACAGTTTTTGTCTTCCTAAAAATCTTTGTACATTTTGTACACACAAAATTTTTGAGGTACTATAATATGGTACAGCAGCGATTTTAGTATTGTAAAAACAGAGTTCTTCGACTTTTTGTAGTGTGTTTTAGCTAATTTCTGGGTCTCTATGGGCAAAAATCACTAAGAATCGTCTTAAAACGGCGCAAAGCGCCGACAAATTTGACATTTTTACTTTTGAAATGCATTTTCTGCCATTATAAAGATATATAGAACACACAATTACTCATTTCGGCTTTGCAATTTTTGTCTTCCCAAAAATCTTTGTACATGTACAAAGACGGTCCCGAAAACGTCTTTGTACATTGGGAAAAATCTTTGCCGAATACAAAAAAAACCGTGGGGCAGAGCCCCAAAAATATTGTAAAAATGCACTCCAATTTTGAATCGTAATGTCAAAGTTATTCAAAATCAGCCGAAAGTTCATCAGCCAATTCATAATCATCGTAGCATTCGTGCAGCTGGTTCACATGTGTATTAACATGGTCATATCATAAGGGTGTATGTGTGCAGTCGGTAGCATCTCAGGAAAGGAGAGAAAGTTGCTGGCAGTCGGATTCAAAACATTGACCTCTTGCTCTAAAGTTAAGAACCAAAACAATCGACTAATGCTGGTTAATTTTGACAAAGATTGCAAGGTATTTGGGCATTGATGTAGCTGGTTCACATAAGCATTAAGATAGCCATGTTATAAGTACCTATACAGCAAGTAGTATTAGGTGAAAGCTGCCACCTAAATGGTTTGATACAAGTCAAGTTGAAAACAAATACAGCACTTCTCGGATTTTTTCAGTAGATTCATGTGACTGACCAAAATGTTGGTTCCAGCATTTAAAATAAGCCTAAGTAATGGGATGCAACTCACTTTGCTCACTCCGCTCATCGCATCCTAACACTGAGGCTTATTTTAAATGCTGGCATCTCATGTTCAGTCAGTCCACACTACTTAGCCTAAGCCTAATCAGCTGGTAAACCAGCAAAACATTACAAATACCTCACAATCCTTATAACAAAAAGCATTTATTGCAACGTCTGGGAAAAACACACAAATACAAAAAAGGGATGTAACTCAATTAAAAAAATGACGATATTTTAAATGACACACATGACAACATACGAGTATATATGACTATAACGTTAGCAATAGGGACATGCAGTAATTAAGGTGACAACTTACGCATGCCCCTTTAAAACAATAGACAGATCAATAGAGGAACAATAATCTTAAAATTATTGGCAGAGTGAGTTCAATTGTCATTGAAAGCAAAAAAATCGTCACGAGGAATATGAGACTGTCCAGTAATAATTTGAAAATACAAACACAAAGCAAAACGAAATACGACATAATTCGAGGCGTTCTAAAGACAGTTTAATTAAGCAATCATTATAAGACAAACTGCTCTTAAAGCTAAAAATACTTTGCATAATTTGCTGAAGTCTTTCAATACAATCAATATATCAAATATGATAAGGATTCTAAATGGAAGAGCAGTATTCAAGTAATGGACGAACATATATCTTAAACGCACAAGATGAAATTTTATTATCACATGAAAAGAATAACTTCAGAATCAAATTAGAGCACTGAGAAGCTTTTTGATTATTTTGTAATAATGCTGTTGAAATTTCAAATTTTGAGACATCAGAACACCTAAGTCACGGACACAGTCAGAATCCAAAGGCAAACGTTGATTTTCAATGAAATATTAATGTTTTGGATTTTTATAACCCATGTATAGAACTGAACATTTATTGATAGATATCTGAAGCTGCCATTCACACGACCACATATAAAGCTTATTGAGATCATTTTGGAGTACAACATTACAAGTGGACAAATTATACAATTTGACATCATCCACAAATAAACGTACACAACTATTGATATTATCGCATAAATCATTTATAAATCAGGAAAAGGGTTGGCCCTATCATGCTCCCTTGCGGGACACTGCTGGAGACATTTAAGCTATCTGGAAAAGAACTATTAACTACTACACATTGAGATCAAAGAAGATAAGAAAGATTAAAGCCAGTTAAAAAGGAACCATGCAAGCCATATGCAGACAGTTTATGAAGGAATTTAGTATGGGAGATGGAATCAAAAGCTTTTTTAAAATCAACAAAAGTTACATCAATTGTAGTTTTTATCAATACATTTTGCCCATTCGTTTTTACATTTTAGCAATTGTGTTTCACATGATTGACCTTTTAAAAAACCAAATTGAAGAGGAGAAAGCAAATTGTTTTTATTCAAGTACTCAAGAATCTTATTATTAACGATTATTTCCATTTTTACAAGGAGAGCAACACAAAGAATTTGGACAATGATTTTCAAAACAACCAGAATCACCTTTATCGAAATTAACCAGTGTTAGTCAATTGGTTATGGTTCTGGACCTAAGGGCCATAGGTCCGCGTTTCAAATCCGACTGCTAGCAACTTTCTCTCATTCCCTCAGATGCTACCGACTGCACACACACGCCCTTATAATATGACTATGTTAATACATATGTGAACCAGCTACACAAATGCCGGTATTTGTAATGTTGTGCTGGTTTACAAGCTGATTAGGCTTAGGCTTAGTATCATGGACTGACCAAAATGTTGGTGCCAGCGATTAAAATAAGCCTAAGTAATGGGATGCAACGAGTGGATCAAGCAAACTTGACCTAAATTAAACCAATTAGGTGGCAGCTTCCACTGGATACTTCTTGCTTTACATGTACTTATAACGTGGCTTTCTTAATACATGTGTGAATCAGCTACAATAATGCTATCATCGCCAAAAAATTGTCATTCTTGCTTCTTGAACAAATCTCATTTTCTGTATAAAACCTGTGAAAAAAGTAGAAATATAGATGCAAAATACGTTCAGATTGTATAAAGGCTAAAAATGGAGAGTGTTTAAATTGCGCACTTGTGACTAAATGTACTATAATTATAATTTTGAAATTCGGTGCAAAATTTTTTTGCGATTTTTGGCTAAAAAAGCAAAGGGGGTGAGTAAAAAAATTGTTCACTTAATTCATTTCAGGGGGCACGTGACCCCCTATCCCCCTGGATTTGGGCCTGTAGGCATTGCTGCACATTTGCAGGTCTTTTAACTTTGGGTTAGGACCAACCTTAGATGGCATTACTATGTTTAGTTAACACCCTACCTTTTTTATTGTGCTGTTATTTTGCTAGCAATAAGCGTGTGTAGAGGCCCTTTGTATCAGTGTTACTAGGTTTTCGACTGCGCTTATTGGTGACACTTTTAAAGTATAAATTAAACACATAAGCGAGCAAAACTGTCAGCATGAAGGAAAAGAATAAAATTTATTTGCTTCGATGAACTCACAAATCAAAACATTTGTTTCAACATCCGTGAAAAACACAAATACAAAAGGGATGTAACTTTCGATAGACAAGACCTTTAGTTATTAGATGACACACATGACAACATATATACGACTATAACGTCAGCAATTGGGGCAGGCAGTCGCAAGAGTGACACATAAATCATGGAAAAAAGACGATTTAAACTAGAGCTGTGCCGGGGCCGCCTTTTTGCCGGGGCCGGGGCCGGGGCCAATAATAGCGTGCTCTACCATACTCATAGTACGACCCTGCCCTACCCCTTATATGTACCTATGCATATATTCTTGCTTGTAGATATGCACGTCAAGCGTTAATGTTTGCTCAGATTACAAGATATAACAGAACATGGGCATCGGAGGATCCAGACCCCCAGAATTCTCATTCCCCCAAAATCCGCTAGACCCCCCAGAAATTGATTTTCAGAATTTTTTGTTTTTCTGTAGTTTTTTGATGCTAATGGATAGCTCATTGAGAGACGCTGAGAAAATGGTGTTTTTTTCGCTCTACCATATATTATCAGGCACTTTTTGACTTTGAAAAATGTTGGACCCCCTAGAATTTTTGAGCTGCCCATGTATGGATGTAACTCCTCTGACTTGGATGCGTTTTTCAATGTGCTTTACTTTGCACTTTTTTAGGCTTATTATTCTATTTGTTCTGATAGACGTAGCTGTCTGCTACCAAGCAAGCTAGAAATGCTCGTCTATATGAATTGCAATTTAAAATATGTCAAGTTTGATTATTAACTAGAAATTTGCACCAATCTGACATAGTGAAATAAAGATTTGAATTAGCAAGATCTGTGGTTTGCTTGAAATTGAGTTTGAAGGTAAATCTGTCCAAAACATTATCAATTTTCTACATTATAATCAACTCTAACATTGGCCCCGGCCCGGTGCCGGGGCCAGCCTGGCTCCCGGCCCGGGGCCGGGGCCTAGGCCCCGGCGCTGGGGCCGAGGGCAGGGCCTGGCCCCGGCACAGCTCTAATTTAAACATACACTGAACGAAAGACTTAATATTTGACACTAAAGAAACAAAATTCAAGGATTACAAGAAAGTCGACAAAAGCGATGTAAAATTCAAAGGCAATAAGTGGATTGCGCTCATTTATGCCCCTGGGAATAAAGCATAATAGGTATGTCTGGACAGCTGTGAAAGCAGGGTGCTGGTGGTATTATTGTATCTGGTGCACACCTATCTTTTGTATGTAAGATTACTTTGCTTGTAGTAAGCGCTTCTAGTAGCACTTGGTTGCAGTTTTCCTTGGTTTTCACATGTGCTAACTCTATTAGTGACATTTTCATTCTGCTGCTTGCTGGACTCAAACAGTGGACCTCTTGATTCAGACTCCATCTTCTTTATCAATCTAATTGAGTTGAAGAGCCTCAATGCGTAATTTTAACTAATTTGATCAATATTGACATTAGCCCTGGATTCTAGTCAATTGCATAAAATCTACCTTGCTTCATTTTACTGTGACGTCAAAAAAATGCCTCACAGCAGAAAAAACTAGCAGTATTCACAAACAACATCACAGGCTACACCAATTGTTCCTGTTACCTGGTCATCAGACGCGCCCTGGATGTTCTGCAAAAGCTGGTCATGGATACGGATAAAACAGCACTTAGCCGTGACGTTTGCAAACATTGGTCGCCCAGTGCTAGTGCTTGGTGAAAATCCCGATCAAAGTCATCAAAATTTTCAATCCTATTTACGCAAACTAGGATTTTAACTTGCTCATGATATGCGGCAGCTGTATTCCAGTGTTCGAGCAACTTAGATAGCTGCCGGGTAAAATGCTTGTTCTTGAGCGTCATTTGGCCCTGCTAGCATCAAAACTGGAGGTCAGCTTGCCACGTACCCAGCCTACAACCGACTTGCCGCTACTTATCAAGGATGCTATGGAAATAATTAAAAAAGAACAACACTGTACTATTCATATTACCCGAGTTGGTGGGTAATGACAATTTGGCTGCAGTTCGCAAATTGATCGCCGATAGGACCACACTGACATTATCGCCAACAATATCATTCGGGTCTTTTGTGACAGCCCCAAATACAACAACAAATCTAGATTTTTGAAGGTCGTATGCAATTTGCCCTAGGCAAAGAAGGAGTCTATATGGGCGGTCAATTCTACTCGCCGCCAGTAAGGTTTACAATTGAGGCCCAATTTGTCTTTTCTTCAACGTAAATGTGGTCGCAAACTATGTATTGAGCTACAAACCCGTTTAGATAACGGAGAAGCAAACTTTTTTATTTACTATTCTTTGGATTGTATTAAATCGCGTATTTCTAACAACAAAAATACAGGCTCTACTTTTTATCACAAAAAAATTAGTGCTTAGGGATTTTTACCCTCCCCAAGTGACATAAACTTTTTAAAATGCTTACAATTTAATTCCAGAGGTGTTAAAAACAAGTCACTAGAGCTCGATTTTCTGCTTAGCACCGAAATTTATGATCTTATCTTCATCACTGAGAGTTATTTGGAGCCAAATATACCTGATTCAGTTATTTTTCAAAACCCAGATTACAGTGTTTTTGTTGTGACCAAAAGGTGACAAAAAGGAGGCGGAGTTTGCTGCCTTACAGAGAAGTTGTTGAATGCCATAAGTATAAGTTAACCAGACGAATTTTGTGATTATGAATCTTAAGTTATTGATTTACTAACAAAAACCTCAAAATTCGAACCCTGTTATCTTATAGGTCGCTGGGTCATGATGCTACTGTTACTGAAAACGTGTGTGACTTTCTACTTTGGTGTATGGCCCAAAATTTGCCATCAATGGAGATTTTAACTTTCCCAACATTGATTGGTTTTCTAACGAAATTCCGACTGATAAAAGGTTTTTGTTGTTTTTGAATACTGTTATATCAAATGGTTTTACTCAGCATGTAGCTTACCAGATTAGATAACACATTAGATCTTGATTTTTCTAACGCTAAAATTTGTTTTGACATAACTGTTTTGCCATCTTTAACACTTTCTTGTGATCATTATCAGGTAAGCTTTTCTGTCATTGCTGATTGTAGCAGAAAAATAATAAAACAAATCACGTGATTTTTCGCATGGGTAATTTCTTGATTTTTCAGTTTATTTAGATTCACTTTCACGGGAAGATGCCTTTTTTGAATGTGTATTAATTGATGACTTTTATAATAAATACCTTGCTATTATTAATCTTGGTGTCTCTAAATTTGTACTTTTTGGAAAGATTGGAGCAAAATTGTACCCAATCGAAATCAGAGAACTACAGGCTAAATAACTAAGGCTTTGGCGTAAATTTAAATTGAAGAATTTGCCTGGTTTGGAAAATATCGTACCTGATTAAGCAGCTATGGCTAAAGCTATTTCCAACTTAAAATGTTCTAGTTCCTTTGGTCCAGATAGATTACCCAGTATTTTGTATAAAAATTTGAAAGTCTCGCTTTTGTTACCGCTCAAAAGATCTTTTCCATTTCATTGTTAACTGGTAAACTTCCAAAAACCTGGAAAACAGCTCTTGTCATCCCCATTTTTAAAACGGGTGATCCTTCCATAAATTTTAATCATAGGCCTATTTTGTTAACCTGTGTGAGTTGCAGAATTTCAGTGAAAATATTAAAAGATAATATTTTAACATACATTCTAACAAACAAAATTTTTTTATCTATTCACTTAGGGGTTTTGCCTAAAAAATCGTGTGAAGCTCAATTATTAATGTACAAAACGAAATTATATGCCACATTGATTCTAGAAGTCCGGTTGATGCTATATATTTAGACTTCTGCAAAGCTTTCGATTCTGTCTCACATAACAAGCCTCACAAACTTTCTTTCTACGGACTAAAATGACGATTATTTTCTTATTACAGATTTTTTACATGGTCGTACTCAGCAGGAGTGATTTTTTCTGAGCTCTTTGACGTTACTAGCGGAGTTCCACAGGGTAGCATTCTTGGTCTTCTTTCGTTTCTTTTCTACATAAATGATATCGTTTTTCTGAAGAAAAATGAAGAAAAATGTAAATTTGAAAATGTACCTATTTGCTGATGATGTAAAAATGTTTTCCATAACAGAACAAACAGGTTTGTTGAACAATTTGTTACTGAATGTTCGTGAGTGGTGTGAAAAGTGGCAATTACGTTTATCTTTGGCTAAGTGCTCCGTTTTGCATTTCGGTCATAAAATTATCAGGCAAAAATATTCGATTAAAATGGAGGATATTTTGGAAAACAACAAAGTAAAAGATTCAGGGATTCTTTCAAATGAATATATGGATTTTTCACCGCTACACTGCACATATAGTTAAAAGTGCGTATTTTAGGATGTCTTTGATTTTTCAAGCATTTGCTAAAGATGCCGAACTGTTAGTTATGGCTTATAAAATGTATATCCGACCTTTACTAGAATATTGCACAGTTATCTGGTCACCACACAAAAAGCAAGATGTGAAAAGTATTGAGAGCATTCAAAGATACTTCACTGGGAGGGTCAAAAATTTTTCCAAATTGAGCTATATGGAACGTTTAGAGTTTCTTAAATTAGACTTACTTCAGTTGCGTTGAGTCCGTCATGATCTATCGGTGGCCTATAAAATTTACCATGGTCTTACAGACATCGATTTTAATGTGTTATTCACAGTGTGTATATAATGGTATCACTTGATCAGTTAACTCGGTAATGCTAAAAATACTAAAATCTCGCTTAAATTTGAAAATATACTGTTTTGCAAATAGAGTCCTTCCTCTTTGGAACAGTTTGCCAGAATAAATTGTAAATGCCCCGAACTTTCCCTCCTTCAGCAGTCGTTTAGAGTAAATTAGTTTTACCTTAGACTGTGAGTAAGTGCAAATCGCCTTTATAGTCTTTGCGCAGGTTATTGATATTACACATTGTTTTATCACAGTAATCTATAGTTCAAATTGCATTGCATTGACGTCATTTTATTGTATCTACTTTGATTTGTTCTTTTTTTCGATTTGACCATATTTTGTAATGTTTTAATTCCGTCTCTGTCATAATAAACTATTTCTTTCAAATCGATGGGGGTCGATTTATTTTGATATCCCAAGAAGCTTTATTAATGAATTTTCTGTATTTTTTTGAATTTTCTGTATTAATATTGTTCGGGAGGTTTCTGGAATTGCTTGAGGATTCAGATTGGTACCAGACATGGGCTGAGCTCAAGGCATAAATGGGGCGAAATTTCTTTAATCATTTCTCAATTTTTGCCCCATTTATCTCAGGCTTAGCCCATGCGCTGGCACCAATATGAATGCAAATAAGTTAGCCTAAGCCTAGTACGTTGGTAACAACAATCTAGTGAATGTTTAGAACCATAGGTATCCAATTTGGTTGATTGGTTGGCTGATTTGTTGGTTGGTCGGTCGGTCGGTCGGTTGGTTAGCTGGCTGGCTGGTCAGTTGGTTGCTGGCTGGCTGGCTGGCTGGCTGGTTGCGTTGGCTGGTTGGTTGGTTGGTTGGTTGGTTGGTTGATTGGTTAGTTGGTTAGTTGTTGGTTGGTTGGTTGGTTGGTTGGTTGGTTGGTTGGTTGGTTGGTTGATTGATTGATTGATTGATTGATTGAATGATTAGTTGGTTGGTTGTTGATAGTTTGGTTGGTTAGTTGGTCAGTCGGTTGCTTGGTTGTTTGGCTGGTTAGTTCGTTGGATGATTGATTGGCTTGCTAATTCTTTGGTTGCTTGGCTGGCTGCTTGGTGGGCTGTTTTGGTTGGTTAGTTGGTTTTTGGTTGGTTGTTTGATTGGCTTGTCAATTGATCGGTTGCTTGGTTGATTGGTAGGCTGACTGGTTGGTTGGTTGGTTGGTTGGTTGGCTTGCAGGCTAGTAGGTTATTTGCTGTTAACTAGTTGGTTGGTTGGTTGGTTGGTTAGTTGGTTGGTTTGTTAATTGGTTGGTTGGTTGGTCAGTTGGCTGGCTGGCTGGTTGCTTGATTGTTTGGGTGGTTGATTGTTTGGTTGGCTTGCTATTTAGTTGATAGGTTGGTTGGTTGGTTGGCTGGCTGGTTGGTTGGTTGATTGGTCGGTCAGTTGACTGATTGGTCGGTCAGTTGATTGGTTGGTCGGTCGATTATTTGGTTAGTCCTTTAGCTGGTTGGTTGCTTGTTTGGCTGGCTAGTTGATGTTTGGCTATCCGTTGATTAGTTGATTTTAATATCATTTCCGCTTATTTCGCTGATTTTGTCTTGATTTTTCTTCCATTTACAATGCATTTCACGTTAAATTTTCCATTGGCACCGGCAGGCCTTCCCTTTGGTACCGAGCAGGCTCCCATTTGTACCGGGTCGAAGCTTGTTATATCGTTTGTCTAGGTATGTCCTCGTTTAAGAATTGACTATATAACATCAAATTTGGAAAAATTTGGAGAATTTTTCCGTACTCCTCAAACTACACAAGTACCGTTATAACCTCAACTCTCAGACTTCAGCTAATCTGCTGGCGCAAGATCGCTTAAGGATTAATAATGGTGCCAGGCGGTCGCTCCGTTCGCTCGTTGCACCCCTCTATTTGGGCTATGTTTATTTGCTGACATGATGAATATAAGTAAGCCTAAGTCTAAGACTGAATTTGAAAAAATTCCATCACCTAGTTCAGACTTAGGCTCGGTTATGTGCAATCTAGGTGTTGCCAGCACGCAAACAGCTATGTTTAGCTGAAGTCGAAATAGCTGATGCCCGTATGAAACACATTGAAAAATCGTTATATAATTATTTAAGTAATTTAAATTACCAACCGGAATTAGTGTTCAAAGCGCTCAATTATCAACAAGAAAGTCTTTGGTTCGACTTCCAGTGACTCCAGAAAGTACGCAAGAAAGGGAATAAATGAGCAGGAAAATATTTAAAACCTAGATTCGGGGTTTACCGGAAAAGTCGCTGTATTTATGTAAGGGGCGGCTTCCCCGGAAAAAATTATGAAAGGTGATTTAATGCAATAAAAATCGCTTTGCTGGGAAATTTTCAAGTTTTCGGTGTTTCGCGCCGGATGTGGAGTATTTTCTATAATTTTGGCCCAAGCACAACCAAAAAGTGACACATTTATAGCTTTTTGAGTTGGAAAATTTTTTTTCAAAAAAGTACATATGTTATCTTATCGGACAAAGCATGTCGAAAACGTAAAAAAATGCGGATTTTACGAGCTATCCCAACGAATTTTCTAATATATAGACCACTTTATGTTGGATCCGCCCCTTGGCCGAATCCCGGATACAGCTCTGCCTCTAGGCCTACATACTATAATTTTTATCCATTTCATTGCATTTCTGTTATATTAGTAGGTACGCAAGAAAGATAATTAATTTGTTTCTAGTTGAAAAATTTTAATTTAGCGTGAAGTAATCAGCGTTCATGTTGGCCAAGCTGGTGTCCAGATGGGCAACGCGTGCTGGGAACTCTACTGCCTTGAGCACGGCATTCAGCCCGGTAATTTTAAGTGTTTCAATTTTCTATTAATTACTTAAGTCCTACGTATTCAAGATCTTGATCGCATGTACTTTTCGTAAACATAAGCCATATAAATTAATATGCAATTTGCTGAACATTTTTTGATAGGCTCCTCTAGTGCAGGCTTAGAAGTTAGTGTAGTATGGTCGCAAGACATGTTGTTAATTTAACTCCATTTCTAATTCTTTACTATTTCGCGAATTTTTAGGAGTTCATACTACCTATTCGTGCATATAGGTCATAAGCAGATATGCACAGCATGAGAATTCTGGGGAATGATATTTTAAAGCTCTTTTTTGGGCTCAAAAACAGTGCCTACGCGTCAAAAACATTCATTTTTTGGTTTTTCTGACGATATTCAATCTTTATAGACGTAAAAACAAAAGAAATTAGAAAAATATCAATTTGAATGCATTGAATAAAATGTAGTCAGAAAGTGAGTATATTGCGAAAGGGCCGAAAATTGGACAATTTGACGTCACTTGTGAGCGGGTGGCTTAAAACGCTCAAAACAGCGTCTTTTCTACAATTTTAGAAAATGGCGAATTCTTGATGGGGGTTTCAAAGTAGAAACCTTTCTTGGAGGGGTGAAAAGTGACTTCCTGGAACCCATTAAGATCATGGTTGGTCATGTCATACAATCACACATGCACAGCATGGGAATTCTGGGGGGGGGTAAATTTTAACGTGCCTTTTTGGGCCTGAAAATGATGAGTACGCGTCAAAAACATCGTTTTTCGGCTTTACTGACGATGCTCTTATCTTTCGAGAGCATAAATACATCTAAAAATTTCGAAAAAAATCCAAACTGTCAAACCGATTGAGGAAAATATTGTTAAAACATGAATATATGGCGCAAAGCACCGAAAATTTGGCACTTTTGAGTAAATAGATGGTTAAAAAACGCTTAAAAAAGCACCTTTTATACGAATGTTTAGAAAATTTTTGGGAACTTTCGGGAAATAGCGAATTCTGGGGGTGAAAACTTTTTGGGGTGAGAATTTTCCTAGGGACTGTTCCCCCCAAACCCCCATCCAAGATCATGTGTGCGTACAATCATACATGTCACAGCTCGAAAATTTTTGTGATGGGTCCCTGGCTGTTTTCAGAGAAGGGGTGAATGACCCTCAATTTTCGGAAAAAAACGGCCGTAAAACATAAAAACGTTCAAAAAGTTCGATTTTTTCCAAAAATCGAAGCTGCGTCAAAATTATCCCATAGGGGGATGGGGGAGGACAACCAACTTTGGAGGGATCTTCCCATCCCTCCTGTCACATGCATGCATACAATTCACTACAGGCATGATCGAAAAATATTTTCTGTCCGATTTATTCTGTCATTTCTGCATTATACAATTCGTTGATTCGATAATTCACTTAATAGATGGGAAAATGCCATCCGATAAAAGCCTCGGCAGTGCAGATGATTCGTTCACTACGTTTTTCTCGGAAACTGGATCCGGTAGCCACGTTCCTCGCGCTGTGTTCGTAGATTTAGAACCTACCGTAATCGGTAATACATGCATATGACACGTTTTTTTAGCTGATATTGGGATTTCATTCTAATTTGGAGTCATTTTGTCTAAATTTTTCAAAACGTCAGATTTTGCATTTAAAAACAACGGATGATAAAGCTTTTTCAATTGATCGGAAAATGCTTCTGACTCTGCGATGGAGATGTTTGACTATGTATGCCATACAGGTATGTAACGGCTCGAAATTTCGGTTGGAATCTTCGGCCATTTAATGGGGATGGGTGAACGGCTTCCAGTTTTCGGCTCAAAATGGCCAAAAACACCTGTAAACGGCAAAAAAATTCAATTTTTACAAAAAAATCCGGGACAGGGGTTCAAAAATTTTCTGATCTTGGTGGAGTTGGGGTGCGCGACAACCAACTTTATGTGGGGATCCCCTATCCTCCCTGAAACATGTGTGATACATGCACTGCACGGCATGGGAATTCGGGGGGAAGGATGGTGCGATTTAGAAGTGTTCCTAAAATGCCTTTTTTGACTTAAAACGATGGACACGCCTTAAAAACACTATTTTTCGGCTTTTCAGATGGTGCTGTAGATTCATGGACTATAAAAACGAAAGTCCGAGGGTAGAACATAGATGAGAAATCCAAAACAGTAAATTTAAGGTTACGATTTGTCTTGCTGTTTAAACGGTCAAAACAGCCTATAAAACGTTTTTTCGTGGTAATATCGCATTTTAAAAGCATTTTCAGTTTATTTTGACTCATAGGTCCATAAGGTCAGGGTCGGCAGTGGGGTGAAATCGTAAAAATCCAAAACAGTAAATTTAACATTTAAGGATTTTTTGCTGTTTTAACGATGAAAATGGTCAAAATAGCCTGATACAACGTTTTTTTATGGTAATATTGCATTTTTAAAAGCATTTTTAATCCATTTTAACAGCATTATTTCACTTTTAATATTAAAAATGCAAAGATTTATCAATTTTTGGCGCTTTTTGAGTAAAAACTGCTTAAAAATATTAAGCTGGCGCGAAGCGCCGGAAAAATCTCGACGTTTTCACTGCTTTTGACCTCAGAAAGCATGCAAAAGAACGGTCCATCAGCTCAAAATTGCCGGACAGTACCTGTCGGGCTGACCGTTCAGGGTTGGGGGGTCATACCCCCGTAGCCGCCATGTGCATGTATGTCTTGACTGTATTATATCGTTTTTAACACCAAAAAATACAGAAATCGGTCGATTTTAGGCGTTTTCGAGTAAAAAGTACATAAAAGTGAATCCTCCGCTCCATAAATTCTTGATTCTATTGACATTTTTGCTGCTCTTGATCTCGAAAATGATGCAAAAAACGTTCTGTCAGCTTTAAATCGCCGGACTATACCTGTCTGGCTGACCCTGCAGCGGGGGGTCATACCCTCCTCATCCCCTATGTGCACGTATGTACTGTACCATATTATAGTATTTATCCAAAAATTTGCACGTACAAAATGTTCAAAGACTTTTGGGGTGCCATCTCTGTACATGTACTAGGGAAACTTGTGCAAAACTGTCGCATCATTTCGTCTGCTTTTCGAAAAAATCCATCCGCAGACGAAATACGCACCGGTACTTATCGCCAGTTGTTTCACCCCGAGCAAATGATAACCGGTAAAGAAGATGCTGCCAACAACTACGCCCGGGGTCATTACACGGTCGGCAAGGAGATCATCGATTTGGTGATGGATCGCATCAGGCGTTTGGCTGACAACTGCACGGGTCTGCAAGTAAGGCTCAAAATCAAACGACTATTTGAAAGGTAAAAAAACATTGCTTCTGGCCGAAAATCTCAATTTTTCACGGATTTTACTTTTTCATTGGAAATTGGGCCCGGTTTCTCGACTTCACCTTAATAAAGGCTAACCATTGAACATTGATTTTTAATGGCCAGTCGGTCGCTCGACTTTACCTGAACGCCAACGACCGTTGAGATTTCCTTAACGAAACCGTTAACGATAAGGTAAAACCTTGAGTAATGGTTTCGTGAGGTTCGTGAAAATTGGGTTGCTTGACTTGACTAATAATTAATGGTTGAACATTTGATGAAGGGAAGCTTAAGGGCACCATTAAAGAAACCATTAACAAGAAGCTTTAACGGATGCGTTAAGGAAAGGCTAATGGCAGCGTTAAGGTAAGCTTAATGGTCGCGTGAAGGGAAGTTTAATGGTTGTGTTAAGGTTCACACATAATTCTCGTGAATTTTAGTGTTTTAATTTAGGTAAGTACAGTGCTTGCCACGAAATATGAACAATAAAGAACCGATTGATTTTATTTAGGAACGGGTTTTCACGACCTAATCGTCGGAGGAGACCTAAAGATAATCCTTACGTGATTTACTGTAAGAAAACGCGACTCAAACAGCGCGAAGCGCTGGTTAGTTTTATGAAACCGATCTAAACGCTTAGGTCGGACCGTGTATGACTTAGCGCGCGTAGAACATTCAAATATTGATTATGAATCATACTATGAAAATATGCATATGATAATGTGTACGTAATGCGTACACGCGCGCTATCATCATACTTCTAATAAAGAACGCGCGCTGAGTCGTAAACGGTCCGACCTAAGCGTTTAGGTAGCGTTTTCATAAAGCAAAGCACGTCAGGGTACTCTTTATGTACATGGGGTCTCCGGTCGATAAGGTCGTGAAAAAGCGTTCTTAAATGAACTCAAACGGTTCTTCATTGTTCAGATTTCGTGGCGAGAAGTGTACGTAGACGTAAAACTTTAAGAACCATTTACCATTACTTCGCTGCATTACCGCTTGACCTTCAGTGTTGGTTCGGATTTGTCTGATATTGGATTGCAGTGACACTGATAATATATATAGGAGAGGAATAAAGGAGAACACTAGTCAGTTTTCTCGGTGAAAGATAGTTGGCTGCTTATGAAGAAATGGAAATGAAAAAAATAGAGAACTATTATTTAGATTTTGGCGCATTTTCGGCATCAGCTAAAGAAAAATGAAGAAGCCAACTGAAAGAACGTCGTTCTCGAATAAAATCTGTATTAAATACATATATTGTCAATAAAGTGAAGCAAAGGACTTCCTTTGACTATGAATCGACGAGCATGTGTCATTATCAAATTTATATGTGAATAATTGACACTTTATTTCTACGTGTGAAAAATAATGAGTTCGCTAAGGTAGCTCCCGACCTACCTTAAAGAATTCACCTCAACAAAACCATTTAAGTCGTTAGAGTAAAGCCCAGCAACCCAGTTAGCTTTGAAGAAACCATTAAACGCTTAATGGGAGTGTTAAGGCTTCAGTCGAGCAACCGGTCTTAAGGTAAACATTAAAATAAACCGAGCCTTTGCTAATGGCTGCACACTAAGGTCGAGTCTCAGCAACCGAAATTAAAATCAACCACTAGCAGGCACGTATCTTTGGGAGGGAATGGGGGATCTGGAATCTCCCCTAAAATTCAGAAAAATCGGAAAAATAGGACTTTTTAAATGTTATTTTGTGCTATTTTTGGCCTTTTTGGTCTTAGTCCCCTCAAAAATTGGTGTCGATCTCCCCCAAAATAGGACGGCCAGCTACGTGCCTGACCACTAGACTTCCCTTAAAGCTGAGTTTAATGGTTGAGTCGAGCAACCAGATTTTTCTAATGGTTCCGTTAAGGTGGAAATCGGACTGAACGCGACCATTAGTTAATGGTTGCGGCCATTAACGTTAAGATAAACCTTTATAAATGGTCGAATCGAGCAACCGCGCCCGGGAATTGAAAGAAACATTCGCCACAAAGCGTCACTCAGACATGCGAAAGCACAATTTGGAAGGGGGTAGTCGGCCCATTTTGGGAATAAATCATATCTTTTGCTAGAAGTGGCAAAAAAGCACCTAAAAATGACTAAAAACGCAACTTTGTGCCCGAAAATGGTGGGGGGAAATTCCAGTCTTTTATATGGCGACCGACTTGGGGTTAGGGTTACTCCCTTCTGTTACATACGAGTACATATTCAAGGTGGGCAAAAAATGGCTACACCCCGATGTTACAGTTCAAAACTTTAGCTGATATGATCATAAAGCTTTATGATTAACTGCATTCAATAGATAAAAATCTCCTTCAGATCTATTTTAAAACTTTTGGCAAGTTGCCAACTGCTCGAGCGGTTTCCTGCTCTGTTTACACATTGCTTAATATTGTTCAAACGCCGAAGGTTTCATTGGTTCTATCGTCAATACTCTCCCTCTTTTGACGGCATGAATTTTGTACACCTAGTAGGATGCGTATCCATTCTAGGGCTTTATACAATGTGCTAATTAAACTTTTGACTGCATTTATTTTCAAAACGGGGTACCTATTTACTTAGTACCTAACGAGAAACAATGCATGAATTCTGGGGTTTAAACATCAAAGCGATGTGTAAACAAATCGCTCGAGCGCGCGAACTGCTGGCACTTGGCCAACACTTTTTTGCAGTGTAAACAAAGACGTTTATCTATCTAATGCAGCTGATCTTAAAATTCTATATCCATAATTGCCCAAGTTATGATGTAACATCGGGTGTAGCCTTTTTCTGACCCACCCTGTGTATGCTGTAGACGATATTCGGCTTATTTCCTTAAAAAACCTTTCGACTTTTTCCAAAATTTTATTCTCTTTTTACCGATTTTCTCGTTTAATTTTTTACCATTCTTATTTATAATTTTTGACTTTTTCTTTTTCAATTTTGTTCCTTCAATACATTAACTCTTTTGATCCTCTTTTCTTTAGGGATTTCTCATCTTTCATTCGTTCGGCGGTGGCACTGGCTCGGGATTCACTGCTCTGATGATGGAACGCTTGTCGGTGGATTATGGCAAAAAATCAAAGTATTACTAGCTTTATTTACTCCATCTCTTATTGTCGTTTTTAAAAACTGTTTTCAACTTTTTTAGGCTAGAATTCGCCATTTATCCCGCTCCGCAAGTAAGCTCATCTCAATTTTTGTTTATTTAGGGGGTTTTGATCAAAGGTGACAAGCCTGGCCGGTCAAGGGTCAGCCGAACTTTTCTTTTGATCTAAAATGTCCTTAAAAATAGTTATAAACATTCCCAGTATTGCCGATGTGGGGGTGTTTCAAAAATTTCCAAAATTGAGCTTTTGTGCCAAAAATGAGCTCAAAAACCGTCGTAAGCACCAAAATACCTTTAAACTACGTTATTACATAGTACAAAGTCGTGAGAAAAAATTTTAATCTTCGTTTATTTTCGGAAATTGGGATCTAGTATACAATTTACCCCCCAGCGTTTTTTAGCCGATCCACAGTCTAGACCATAGTAGATACACAGCTTGCTCGATCTAGGAGGGGGTCAAAACTTGAGTTTTTGGGCGAAAATGGCCTTAAAAACTGGTATAAGCGCTAGGGATGCAACGGATCCGGGTTTTCCAATAATATCGGATCCGGATCCGATCCGTACAATTCAAAATAACGGATCCGGATCCGGATACGCATCAAAATTTAAAATAACGGATCCGGATCCGGATCTTTAATTATTAAAATAACGGATAATAACGGATCCGGATCCGGATCCATGAATATGCATTATGAACGCTTAATTTTTTTAATACTAAAATTTTTGTTCGCAAGTACGGCGCTCATTAGTTTTAGAAGCGGAATGACTGTAGGATGATGAAATAAGCAAAGCTGCATGAGCTTGGTTAAGTGGTCCGGATTGATCTTAATTCGGATGTAGCTTGAAAAACTGCGAATCTGGCGTCTTCCTCTCATTAATCGGAAATGCCAAAAAGCATTTCTAGTCCTGTCTGAAACTATTTTACGCTAGCTGATAACGAAACTAAATCTCAATGTAATCTCTGCGCAGCAAAGCTTTACAGAAGCCTTGGAGGGGTACCACCCAGTGTTTTTTTTGTACACGGTCCGTTTGTACATGTACAAAGATAGTCCCCAAAAGTCTTTGTACATTTAGTACATGCAAAGTTTTGTGTACTATAGTACTGTAGCGATTTTAGTGTGGTAAAACAGGGTTTTCGATCTTTGGTAGCGTATTTTATCTAATTTCTGGGTTTCTGACGCCAAAAATTATTAAAAATTGTCTCAAAACGGCGCGAAGCGCCGAATAATTTGACATCTTTCCATTCTAAATGCAAATTCTGCTATTTTAAAGATATATAGGACAAACAATTACTCATTTTGGCGCGAAGCGCCCGAAATTTTTGGGAATTTTACCCCTTTTTACAGTTTTTGTCTTCCCAAAAATCTTTGTACATTTTGTACACACAAATTTTAGGGTACTATAATATGGTACAGTAGCGATTTTAGTGTGTTGAACACAGAGTTGATCGACTATTGGTAGTGTATTTTAGCAAATTTCTGCGTCTCCAAGTGCGAAAATCACTATCATCTTAAAACGGCGCAAAGCGCCAAAAAATTTGACATTTTTCCTTTTGAAATCCAATTTCTGCCATTGTAAAGACATGTATATACAACACACAGTTACTCATTTCGGCGCAAAGCGCCGAAAATTTTTGCGAATTTCAGACCTTTTTTGCAATTTTTGTCTTCCCAAAAATCTTTGTGCATGTACAAAGACGGTCCCGAAAAGTTTTTGTACATCGGGAAAAATCGTTTCCGAGTACAAAAAAAACACTGGTACCACCTGTATGAAAAAGCGTCTGCAAACTAAGCATGCGGCGGACTATAAAAAGTTCAAAGCAGAGGAGTCCCAGCAGATCGAAGAAAAGGAAAGAGGTATTCTTGTTAAGCACAGATTGTAGAAGATTCGCGTCAGGCATGTCAACTTTCCTTTGCAGAAAAACGCGCAGATTGCGAAAAGACTGCTTTGAAACATGAAAAACAAAAGGTGCAAATGACAATGGAAGCATGCTTACTTGCTGTATGAAATATTTTATTTATATGAGAGGATTCCTAATTAACTTATGTACGATTTAAGGGTAAAAAATGGAATAACGATGATGCAAGATCAATTGATATAGATGAGCGGTTAGTTGAGCTTATGACTTTGGGCAATCTACCACTTTCTTTGGTTGCAGAAAAGCTGCTGTTTCTTAAATACAATTTGCCTGTCATTGAATTTGAGTATTAAGTCAATCAAAGTAAAGCTTTTGTCTCATAATGATGTTGTTTCATCAATACAATTCAAGATTTAATGATCTTTTATCACAAGCTCTTGGATCCGTTTAGGATCCGTTTTAAACTGTAAAAATAACGGATCCGGATCCGGATCTTATTTTTAAAAATACCGGATCCGGATCCGGATCGGATCTTAATTTTTCAAAATACCGGATCCGGATCGGATCGGATCCAAAATAATACCGGATAATAACGGATCCGGATCCGGATATCCGTTGCATCCCTAATAAGCGCCTAAATAGCCCTAAAACTACGCCATCACATTGTTTTTTGAGCTATTGGAAGCACTTTTGGAGAAAATTTTCAATTTTTGTCCGTTTTCGGCCTTTATTTTCCCTGAAAAAATTTTAATTTTTTTATTCTGGGAGTAACTCCCACGTGCATATTTGGTCTAGTCGCTCAAACCCCCACGTGTATTCCTGGTTGCAAGCATTAAAATTGCGTAAATACTGCCTTCATCGATATTTTGTGATTGATTTCAAGCATTTTTGCAAGAAATACATGATTTATGTCCGTAATTTCTCACCGAAAAATTTTTCGTTTTCTCTTTGAAGTGTGGAGGCTTTCCTCTTCCAACTTGCGTGCCTGGCATATACAGCGTTGGAATTCTGGGATGTAAAACCAAAAAATATTCTAAATTGCTTTTTTGGGCTCAAAAATTTGGATATGCTTTAAAAATTATTTTTTCGCGACGTAAAAACATCATCATTTACGCTTTCGAGTAAGCAGACATTGTATGTATATAAAAAACGCTAAAACGGCCGGCACCTTTTGTTCGATTTTTTTGGAAAGTATCGAATTCTGGCGGAGGACGAAACGTTCTTTACTGGGGATGAAAAACTATCTGTGGGGGAGGGGGTGAAATCCACCCCTTTTTAAAATCATGTTCGTGCACGTGTATTCCGATCTAGATATCATGGTCGCTCAGCCCGATTGATGGAAGTGTATTTAAAGTTTTTGATACCTACAATTTTTTTAATATTAATGTAATTTTTGAATTTAATGCAATTTTTAAAATTTAATTTAATTTTTTAAATTGTGTAAACTCTGATCGTTTTAAGGTGATTGAAGTTTTTGATACAATTTTTCAAAAGTAATATAATTTTTAAATTTAACCAATCTTTGAAATTTAATTTAATTTCTTTAATTGTGTAAACTTTGATCGTTTTAAGGTGTCGACTGCCGTTGTCGAACCGTACAACTCGATTCTTACAACTCACACGACTTTGGAACATTCTGATTGCGCGTTTATGGTCGACAATGAGGCCATCTACGATATTTGCCGGTAAAGAATTGACATTTTTAATAGTCAAACCTCCATACACGTACGTAATGCAATTTTTAGGCATTTTCGCTTCATAATTTTTGGTCAAAAATTGATTACTACATACATAGCGTTCTTTGCTTCGAAATTTCTTGAAAAGCAGGATTTTGCTAAAAAAAATTAAAGAAACATATTATTTTTTCTGATTATCCTGTTGGGAATGAAATCGCGCGACCCAAATTTTTTTGGCTGTCGATTTTTTCTTTATGGGACATTTGCGTTCAGAAAATTAGCTATATAGCCTTTTAAGGCTGAAAAAAACTAGCTATATAGCCTTTTTGGACTCAGATACAGTGGTCGCTATAAAAGATGACAGAGATGCATCGCGAGCGCCGCGTTACGTCCATCATGCGCTATCATCTCTTTTTCTATTCAGCGCAGTTAACCTCCATCATCCCGTTAATCTGGCGATGCGGACGGCGCAATTTAGCTATTAATAGCGCCAACAAGGAAGCGCGCACGTGAATGCTGGCGCGCTTCCTTCTTGTTGGTACTATTAATAGCTAAATTGCGCCGTCCACATCGCCAGATACGGGATGATAGAGGTTAATGGCGCTCGATTGAAAAAAGAGATGATAGCGCATGATGGACGTAACGCGGCGCTCGCGACGCACCATCCATTATAATTCTGAGGGTGATGGCGCGTCATCTTTCATGGCGACCACTGTACGTGCCCAGGTATTTTTTATCCCGCAGAATTCGCATTTTCCAAAAAAATTCGTGCGAAATTTGCTATTTCGAGCGTTTTTAGCGTGTTGTTTGCCCAAAAGGGCCGAATTTTCCGCGTTTCGCGCCTTATACTCATTTTTTGATAATATTGTGTTCAATTCACTCTAAGTTTGCTATGTATTTATTCGATTTTATATGTTTTTTACGTACCCTACAAGATAAGGCGTTTTCAAAAACGCCGAAAAATGCTGTTCTTGACGCGTGTTTGTCGTTTTTAGCCCAAAAAGGCACTTTGAAATTTCACTCCCTCCCTCGGAATTACCATTATGTGCGTGTCTGTGTTAGAGTCTGTATTTTTTGTCGGTTTTGTTTAAAGATTTATCTCGTTTCGATTTTACTTTGTTTTACGCTCTTTTATGTGACCCTTTGTTGATTTCGGTTCGTTAAAAATTTCGGGCATGTTTGCAATCACGCAACACGACTCGAAATTTCGGGTAGGGGGTCCCCGGCCACTTTTACGTGGTGGGATAAATAACCTTCAATTTTTGGCTAAAAACAGCCAAAAGCACCTAAAAACGGCCAAAATAAAAATCGGAGGGTGGGGGCGACCAACTTTTCGTGAGATCCTCTCTAATACATGTATATGTTTGCAATGCTACATGGTTTTTGGCATCTTGCCAATCAAGGCGCAATTTGGACATTGACCGCCCCAGCTATACGAATTTGAATCGCTTGATTGGCCAAATCGTTTCGTCCATTACCGCCTCGTTACGCTTCGATGGAGCATTAAACGTAGATTTGACGGAATTTCAAGTAATTTGAAGTTTTAATGCGTTACTAGCTAAATTGTCAAATTTCTGAATTTTGGTGAAAACGTTTTAAGAGTCCTTGAAGACATAATCGCTTATACTCGTGCTTTAAATTCGTAAAAAATGTAAAAAATATCGTTTTTTTGTAAAGCATGTAAAAAAATTTCAAGTATTTTTCATTCATTGTTGTGTGTATATTATATATCGTCATTGTTTATCCGTCTGTTTTCTATTAATCGCCCTGTTTTTTCAAACTAACTTGGTTCCTTATCCGCGTATTCATTTCCCATTGGTAAGTTGGAATTAATTTATTATATTAATTAATTGATTCGAAATACATACCTACACATAATTAGTTGAACTACAGTAATCGCCCCATAATTTGATGAAACGAATTTTGGGCGGCCAGGTCCAAAAATATAATTCCCAATTTATTTTTGGTTTAAAACGATGTGCACTTCTGTTCTGCCGACCAATCGTCTTGAATTTTCATTGAAAAATTGATTTTAAGTGTTTCCTATCTTACAGGGGCAGCAACTGAACTCGGGGTGTCCGATAGAGCTATGCACATCATGAAAATTCTGGGAGAGAGTGATACCCATACCTGGGCGTGGTGGGGTTTGGGGGTATGCACCACACATGGGCGTGGGGGTTTGGGGGTATGCACCCTCCAGAAGTTGAAATACTCCCCCCAGAAATCAAAATACCCCCCCAGAATTCAAATTTTGAAATTTTTTTTGCTTTTTTAGCGATTTTTTGATGTCATTGGATAGTGCTCGATGAGTAACGTCGAAAAATTGTGATTTTTCGCCATACGACCACTTTTAGACCATTTTTGACCTTTAAAAATTTTTCCACGCCCCCAGAATTTCGGTGCTGCCCACCTATGGTGCAGTGGTCGCCATGAAAGATGACGCGCCATCACCCTCAGAATTATAATGGATGGTGCGTCGCGAGCGCCGCGTTACGTCCATCATGCGCCATCATCTCTTTTTTCTATTCAGCGCCATTAACCTCCATCATCCCGTTGATCTGGCGATGCGGACGGCTGCATTTAGCTATTAATAGCGCCAACAAGGAAGCGCGCACGT
The DNA here is from genome assembly GCA_036768485.1 of Mermis nigrescens. Lineage (NCBI taxonomy): Eukaryota > Metazoa > Nematoda > Enoplea > Mermithida > Mermithidae > Mermis > Mermis nigrescens. Next base: position 50,762 of record JAVLUZ010000413.1, on the reverse strand, counting down.
GAATGCTGGCGCGCTTCCTTCTTGTTGGTGCTATTAATAGCTAAATTGCGCCGTCTATCGCCGATTAGATGATGGATGATGGCGCTGAATAGAAAAAGAGATGATGGCGCATGATGATATTGCGGCGCTCACGACCATCCATTATAATTCTGAGAGTGATGGCAGCTGTCATGGCGACCACTGTACACTTCCCCCAGAAACCAAAATACAAAATACCCTCCTCCCACCAGAATTCAATTTTTTGAATTTTTTTCTGTTTCTACTCGCAATTTTTTATGTCAATGTATAGTGCTGAATGAGAAACGTTGAAAACGCTGTTTTTCGCCATACCACCATCTTTAAGGCCATTTTTGACCTTTGAAAAAATCTTGCGCCCTCACACTTCCAAATGGTGATACCGAACAAATTTGTTAAAATAGCTGTTTGGCTCAAATACTGGGTAAGCGTAAAAACATCATTTTTCGCATTTTTGACGATAAAACATAAAAAAATTTAGGAAAAATATCGCAAAATTTGGATTAACAAAATATGGAGAAAAAATGAGTATTTGACGCGAAGCGCCGAAAATGAGCAAGCAAGTAGATAAAAACGCTGATGACTGCTCACGGTTTTTTTTTGTACTCGGCAAAGATTTTTCCCAATGTACAAAGACTTTTCGGGACCGTCTTTGTACATGTACAAAGATTTTTGGGAAGAAAAAAATTGCAAAAAAGGTCTAAAATTCGAAAAAATTTCGGCGCTTCGCGCCGAAATGAGTAATTGTGTGTTCTATATATCTTTATAATGGTAGAAATTGCATTTCAAAAGTAAAAATGTCAAATTTTTCGGCGCTCCGCGCCGTTTTAAGACGATTCTTAGTAATTTTTGCCCGTCGAGACCCAGAAATTAGCTAAACCACACTACTAAAAGTCGAAGAACTCTGTTTTTAGCACACTAAAGTCGCTGCTATACCATATTATAGTGCCCAAAAATTTTGTGTGTACAAAATGTACAAAGATTTTTAGGAAGACAAAAACTGTAAAAAGATGTAAAATTCCCACAATTTTCGGCGCTTCGCTCGAACTGATAAATTATTTGTCCTATATATCTTTAAAATGGCAGATTTTGCATTTAGAATGGAAAAATGTAAACATTTTTCGGCGCTTCGCGCCGTTTTCAGATAATTTTTAGTAATTTTTGGCGTCAGAAACCCAGAAATTAGCTAAAATACACTACCAAAGATCGAAAACCCTGTTTTACCACACTAAAATCGCTACTGTACTATATTACAGTACACAAAAATTTGCATGTACAAAATGTACAAAGACTTTTGGGGACCATCTTTGTACATGTACAAACGGACCTTGTACAAAAAAAAACACTGTGACTGCTGCGCCTTTCCTACGAATTCTTCGGCAAATGGGGAATTCTGGGGGATGTTGGAAAAATTTCAGGCTGAAACCTGTCTGCAGTTGGTTATAATCTCACTGGGCGGGAGAGGGGTATTAAGACACCCGAGAGGGCGGCGGGCGGACCTTCTTGAAAATGGATTGACCCCAGAATCGAATTTTGGTATGCGTTTTGCGATTTTTGCTGTTCTCCACCGCTAGAATAGACCCCCAGAATTCTACTGCTGCCCGTGTATGGTGAAATCCTCTTCACGAACAAACCTTCAAGAAGATGATGATGAGTCATTTCGGTGATTTTAAGCATCGTTGAAGCGCTGCACGTCTCCAACAGTTCTTGGGACGTTGGTGGGGGTTAAGAAATTCAATTCTGGGGAATCTGTTGAATTTCGTATTTTCGACGTTTTAATTGCTGGACGATTTTGACATTTATATATGTGTCTTTTTTACTATCGCTTTTTCAATGTCGCTTGCATATTTTTTAAGTTATTCCATGTTATACAGTGTTGCTGAAAATGAAAACGAGTGGCATATTGGTCCCTATAACTTTTTTTATACATACTTGACCAAACTGTATGCGGTTTGCTTTATTTAAGAGCCTATTACTTGTGTAAAAATGTCTCAAAGTTTTATTTATGCCGGTTGACCTTCTGTTAGTTTACACTATATTAAGCAGAAGTCGTTTTTTGGGTCATGAAAGCATCTGTTAGAAGCATTATTTACCTTTATATCCGTGTAATAGTAAGAAGTCATCAATACGAGAAAGAAGCAAGAAAGAAGAAAGAAATTGAGGAGGATAACAAATAAGTAAATAAATAAACGAATAAATAAAAAACAAATACGAAGTAAAAAGAAAAGAGAAAAAACCAACAAAAAAGAAAGACAGACAGACAGATATAGGAGTGCAGCATGCTAATTTACATATTGCAGCATGTAACTTCATCGTATTTTACCACGGTTAAATGCAACTGCTTGTATTTTGAAGCCCTCTCAATTTTCTATCACTCACATAATCAAGCACGTAGCTGGCCCTCCTATTTTGGGGGACCAACACCAATTTTTGGGGGGCTTTAAGCCAAAAATAGAACAAAATAATGTGTAAAAAGTCCTATTTTTCCAGTTTTTTCTGAATTTTGGGGTTCGGACCCCCCATCCGCCCCCCACAGCTACGTGCCTGCACATAATAAGCTTTTTGGTATTTTATTTTGGTGCAAAATGATTGAGCTTTAAATAAAGGCTGCACGTTTCAGCAACTGCTAGCAAAGTAAAAAAGTTGGTGTCGAATGCAACAACCCGTGATAAAACTGCAGCTGTCCCGCACAGGCAACATGAATCAAAGTAAAAAGATAAACAGTTGTAAACACATGGCAAACAAACCGCGTCTAATTATCTTGTTCTGTCGGAGAATTACACTGTTGCAATGATATGTACATACCTTGTTTTAGGTGAAAATGTGCAAAAAGTCTGAAAAAACGACTTCTGCTTAATTCAGTGTAAACTAGAAGTTGCTCTACCTGCATAATTGAAAAGATAAGAGGCTTTTAGAAAAAGCAAACTGCATCCAATTTGGTTAAGTATAAGAGAAGTTTGAGGGACCAATATGCTATTCGTTTTTAAGCCATTCTGTATTTCGTATTTCGTTATTAAAATATGATTTAAATGATTGTTTTTACTTGCAGGTCACTTACGCGCCAGTAATTTCGGCTGAAAGAGTAAGGTTTCTTAATTGACCGAATGCGTTTAGCACACATGCACACTGGGTAAGGGGTAGGGGGTATCCCCCTACCAGAGCTTTTGAGAAGCATACTCCACACGTGGGCGTGAAGGGGGAGTTTTGGGGGTATGCAGCATAGGTGGGCGGCATCAAAGCTCTTGGGGGGAAGTGCAAAATTTTTTCAAAGGTCGAAAAAAATGATCACTTAAAAAGGGTGGTATGGCGAAAAAACATCATTTTTCAAATCCATTGGCATCAAAAAATTGCAAAAACAATTACAAAAAATTTTAAAAATTGAATTAGGGGTATTTTGGTTTCTCAGGGGTGCATACCCCATACCTTCCACGTCCAGGTATAATTGCAACCCCAGAAGGCCGAACACTCCCCAGAAACCAAAATACCCCTCCCTCAGGAATCAATTTCTGAATTTTTTTGTTTTTTCGCTATTTCTGATGCCAATAGATAGTGCTCGATGAGAAACGTTGAATGTTTTTTCGCCATACCACCGTTTTAAAGACCATTCTTTGACCTCTTGCACTCCCAAAATTCTGGTGCTGCCCACCTATGACATACTCCCTCAGGCCATTTTGGATCAAAAGCGATTGCTTGAATCATAAAAAAGCGTTAAATGACGTCTAACAGTTTTATTTCGAGTACGCATACTTATTTTCTGAGCAGTTGACTGTTGAATTCATTCATGCAGACGCTTCCAATATTCTTTGTATGTATATATTTGATGTTACGAACTGTTTCATTACCCTTATTTTTTATTATTTTTTCATGCAAGTTTAACCGTAAATATTCATGAAAAATAAAATACGACGAATTAAGCGCAAAAATTCGACATTAAATAGGTAACAAATTACCCATTTTCCCCTCCCAACAGGAAACTCGGGTTATCCCCTTGCGTAGCCTTTGACCATGTGCATGTATGGTGCATACTGTATAGCATAACGGTTTAGAATTTTGGCATGCGTAGTCAGCCATTTATAGAATTGGTGAATGACTTTTTTTGACTAAAAATGGTAAAAGTGCCTAAAAATGGGCTAACGCATTTTTTTTGCCCATAATGGGTGTAAAAAGATCCAGCCTTGATAAAAGGCTGCCGACTTTGAATTGGCGGATCCATGCATGTAACAGTAGGAATACGGGGATCCCCACACTAAGTCGATCGGTCCCCCATTCTCCAAAAGTCGTAAAATTTTTAACGTCCATTTTTTGAACAAACTTGCGTTTTTTTGGTAATTTTTAGATGATTTTTTTGGCCAAAACTTGGAGGTGCATATTACTCACCCTCCTAAAAATTCAGGGGACCCGCGCTTAAAATTTCGAGCCGTTTGCCTGTACTTAAAACACTATTTTTTCTCTCGTTGCATATATACATTCTGACCAATTTTCTATATTTTGCTGTTGCCTATTAAATAATGCGCAAAAACTGAAAAGCTAAAGGACATAAACAATTTGCCAATACAGGCTTGTTTTCTATGCTGTTTTTATTAATTCTCAACCTTTTGTAATTTTTTGTTTTTTTTTGTTTTTAATTGTTCTACAGATAGCATAACATATCAGAACTGTACAAGAAATAGAAATTCTGTCTTTTAGGTCTCAAATTACATGAACAGAGCCTTAATTCTGGGGTTAAATAATTTCAAAGTTAAAAGAATGCCGATAAACTGAAGATAAGGGCCAAAACACCAGTTTCGACATTTCTCTTTGAGCTCTATTCGATCCATTCGAGCAAAAAAATTCGAAAAAATGAAAGCTTCACCTTTTGGAGTCAGAACCTTCACATTCCCCTATCCACGCCGTTGTGTGGTAGCAGCAACCAAACAAATTTCGCTCTTAGCGTTAAAGAGAACCTTAAAAACAATTAGTTTTTTGCCCAAAAATCGCTATAAGATTAAACACTCGATTTTTTCGACTTGAGTCGTCGAATTAGGGTGGCCTCCGTATCCTGCCTTTTGTTCTATTTACTTTTAATAGCACGTGAACCAGACATGCACGGCACGGGAATGTTGGAGGTGGAAGCAAAAACTTTTTTAAAGTGCCTTCCGGGCTCAAGAACGGTGGATACGTTTTAAAAATATAGTTTTTTGGTGTGTCTGACTGTGCTTCATCTTTCTAGAACGTAAAAACTCGGAAAAAATTTGAAAAAATTCAATGAATTTTAGTCAAAAAATGAAATGGCGCGAAGTGTCGAAAATTTGACACTTTTGGTCACACAGGTATGTTACTTAAGTCGCTTAAAAAGCTTAGTCTTTTTACGAAATTATAGGAAAATCGCGAATTCTGGAGAAGGAAAAGTCTCCCCGAGCGCCCCCCTTCCCGATTATGTATTGCGAAATTTCTAGAAATCTGGCGTGCTGATCATACATGCACGGCATGGAAATTCTAGGGGTCAGATTATAAACTGCCATTTTTGGTTCCGAAAATGGTATGTTGGCGTCAAAAACATCGTTTTTCAGCGTTTTTGACGATGCTCTATCTTTCTAGAGCATAAAAACATGAAAAATATCAGAAAAGTCGGAACTTATGGACAAAACATAGTCATAGCATGAGTATTATGGCGCGAAGCGCCGAAAATTTGGTACTTTTGAGCAAATAGATAGCTACAAACGCTTTGAAAGCATCTTTTCTACAAATTTTCTTTAAAATTTTGGGAATTTTCATAAAATCGTCAATTCTGTTGGGAAGGGTGTGAAAAAAGTTTCCGTTTAGGGGTGGGGTGAAAATATTTCTGGGGGTGGGTGAAACCCCCCTCCAAGATCGCGTATGGTGCTGAGCTGATGCGAATTTTTTCGAAATATTTCCATAAATTTGTTCAGGCAAACCACGAACAAATGTCCGTATCGGAGATTACGAACAAATGTTTTGAGCCGACCAATCAGATGGTGAAATGCGACCCCCGTCACGGCAAGTACATGGCCGTTTGCCTACTGTATCGTGGTGACGTAGTTCCCAAAGATGTTAATGCGGCTATCGCCCACATTAAAACCAAGCGAAGCATACAATTCGTCGACTGGTGTCCGACTGGCTTTAAGGTCTGTTTGAACTTATTCTAATTTTTTTGTAATACGTATAATTATAATAATTTTTATAATATAATTATATGTATGCAATTGCGCATAGGTAGGGTGAGGGGGTATTACGGTTGTACGTGGGCGATGACCAAAGCTACGCCTTATTGCGACATTCAATTTTTTAGGCTTGTAGGTCAATTTTTATAAAAAATGGCCGCATTCTCATTTTAATAATAAAAACACGTCGAGACCGGCTATAAGACACCCTGGATAGAAGACTCGTCATTTTTTAACGATCAGCTTTTGTCCCTCTCCTGCGTTATGCATTGTATAGATACGTGATATCAAAAACTCAACTATTAGACTATAAGACGCAGTTGATATGGTCCGATTGCATTTACACAACACATATAATTAATGTAGGGCGTATATGATATACGGCTATAAGACACGGACTACCCTAACTATTAGATAGGTACTAAATACCGGTAGATAAAGTTGAATTATCTACTAGGCAATATTGCGAATTTTTTCGTAGGAACGTAGACCACACCTGGGCGTGGGGGGGTTTGGGTGGGTATGCACCCCAGAAATCAAAATACCCCCCCAGATTCCAAGTTTTTAACAATTTTTTTCGTTTTTCTCGCAATTTTTTGATGTCAATGGATAGTGCTTGATGAGAAACGTCGAAAAATTGTGTTTTTATCGCCATGCCTCCATTTCTAAGGTCATTTTTTGACCTTAAAAAATCTTGCACCCCCAGAATTTTCTTGCTGCCCACGTATGACGTAGACCCCAGCGCAAAATAATTTTTTTTCTGAGTTTTTTAAATTATTTTTCTTCCATTTTTTCTTTTTTTCAAATTTTTCTTTTTTATTTTCCATTTTTTCCAAAATTATTCTTTTTCCTCTTTCTTCTTATTTTCAAAATTATTTTTCAGAGCTGGATTAGAAAAATCGAAAAATCGTGTTTTGCTCTTTTATCATAATTTTTTCTTTTTTTTATAATTCAAAAAAGTTTGACCCCCGAATTGTGAAGCGCTGTCTACGTATGGTGAGGGAGCGTCACCTTCTCAAGTTCTGTTGGCATTATCGGAAAAACTTAATTTCGGATGAGAGTCGGGGAGTTTTTTTGAACGAGTGGGAGAAGTTCGAACCACAGGTGGACTTGGGAGATTCACAGAATTCAAAATCTACCTCTTGAATCACTGTAGACCCCAGAATCGATTTTTCCTCATGTTTTTTTCGCGATTTTTGCCCCATTTAGATGACTCCCTTAGGAATTCAGTTGCTGCCCATGTATGCTCGGAATTATGTAGAAATGCACTTGGTCAGGGGCGGATTCAGGGAGGGGGCGGCCGTCCCCTCCCCTATTGGCCCAAAATAGTGCGCAAAATTAGAGGATTTTTTTCAGCGATTTTCGGGTTAAAACGGTTAATTTTCCTGTCCAAGTCAGCGTTCCGCCCCCCCCCTTAGGGGTACCGCCCCCCCCCTTAGGAAAATCCTGGATCCGCCAATGCACCTGGGGTATGAGGAGTCTAGAGATATTCAGCCCGGAATAGAAAAAATGTGAAATTTTTTGCAGAAAATGAGTGGAAAATGAAGGCTAAAAGCTGATGGAAAAAATTTTCTCTAGAAGTGCTTTAAATTGACCACAAACTGTAGATTAATTTAGATACATAAGGTAGGCACTCGTAGTTTTAACGCTAGTTACGCAGTTATGTAACTACCAATTTTTGTTTGACGTTATTTTGGGCCAAAAAAGCTTAATATTTGAGCATCCCTAGACCGGATGACAATCCAAGCCAGCCATGCTTTGCGTCTATGGTCCGAACCACACGTGGGCGTGGGGGTTTGGGGGTATGCACCCCCAGAAATCGAATACCTCCCAGAATTCGATAATTTTTTGTTTTTTCACAATTTTTTGATGCCAATGGATAGTGCTCGATGAGAAACATTGAAAAATTGGTGTTTTTTCGCCATATTATTCTTAAGATCAACCTTTGAAAAAGCTTGCACCCATAGGTGGGCAGTACCAAGTTAGGGGTGTGCAAGATTTTTCAAAGGTCAAAAATGGCCTTAAAAATGGTGGTATGGCGAAAAAACACCATTTTTCGACGTTTCTCATCATCGAGCACTACTTATTGGCATCAAAAATTGCGAAAAAAACAAAATTTCAAAATGTGAATTATGGGGAGTATTTTGGTTTCTGGGGCGTGCATACCCCCGAACCTCCCCCTTCCCACGCCCAGGTATGCTTGCACCCCTCTGCCTTAGAATTTCGGTGCTGCCCAGCTATGGTCCGAACGCCCCCTTCCCACGCTGACATGCAACTGATTAAAATTTTGAAAAGAGTAGTCGGTCATTTTTAGGGGTGGGTGGGTGATTTGACAAAAACTGACAAAAAACTCGTAAAATTGGCTAAATGCAAGTTTTTTTGTCAAAAAGGGGATAAAAATTTTTCAAGTTGGTTGGGGGATGGTGAAGGGGACGACCGATTTTGGTTGGGAGATTCCCCTACCATATCTAGGCGTGGAGGGTTCGGGTGTATGCACCCCTCAGAAACCAAAATACCCACCCTGAACAAAATTCAATTTTTTTGTTTTTTTCGCTGTTTTTGATGCCAATGGATAGTGCTCGATGAGAAACGTTGAAAAATGGTGTTTTTTAGCCATACCACAATTTTTAAGGCAATTTTTTGACCTTTGAAAAATCTTGCACCCCCACAGAACTTTGGTGCCGCCCACCTATGCCTCCTACCCTCATCATGTATGAGATCCCTATTCCTATCGTACGGCTCTCTCTGATAAAAAATATTTAAGGTGGGCATCAATTACCAGCCTCCGACCGCGGTGCCCGGAGGCGATTTGGCCAAAGTGCCGCGGGCTGTTTGCATGTTATCAAATACGACAGCGATCGCCGAGGCTTGGGCTCGCTTGGACCACAAATTCGACTTGATGTACGCTAAACGAGCCTTCGTTCATTGGTACGTCGGCGAAGGCATGGAAGAGGGCGAATTTTCCGAAGCTCGCGAGGATTTGGCCGCTTTGGAGAAGGACTATGAAGAGGTGGGTCAAAAACAAAATTTGGTCAGAAAAGGACAGTTGTATTTTTTGGAGCTTTCGTCGACCCCCTCTCTCGATTTTTCGGTTTATCCCCGGCGGACTTTATAATTTTCTGAAGAAAACTAACGAAACTATGACTTTTTTTACCGATTTTGTCGGTCAGAGTTTTCTGGAAACAAAATGAGAAAATTCTAAACTTTTTTTACCGTCATTAATGTCCAAAAAATAATAATTTTAATCTAAATCATTCATTATTAAGCCCAAAATAATCTCTCCGGAATTCTAATGCTGCAAATTTCTGTCAGGTCCCGTTTTTCAGAAGTCACCATAGGTGGGCGGTACTAAAGTTCTGTAGCGGGGAAAGGCAGCAAGATTTTTCAAAGGTCAAAAAATGGCCGTAAAAATGGTGATATGGCGAAAAAACACCATTTTTCAACGTTTCTCATGAGCACTATCCATTGGCATCAAAAAATTTGCGAAAAAAACAACATTGAATTCTGGGGTGGTATTTTGGTTTCCGGGGATGCATACCCCCAAACCCCCCACGCGCAGGTATGGAACTCACCATAGGGCGTGGGGGGTATGCACCGCCCCCACCCCCCGAGAATCCAAAATACCCCCGGAAATCAATTTTTGAATTTTTTTTGTTTTTTTCACAATTTTTTGATGCCAATAAATGGTGCTCGACGTTTTCGCCATACCACCATTTTTTGACCTTTGAAAAATCTTGCACCCCCCCCCCCCCCCCAAGGAACGACCGGGCGCCCGGTCCCGGTCCCGGCCGGGCCTAGCAAGCCCGGTCCCGGTCTCAAAACGGCCGGGCCTGGGCCGGGCCTTGTATATTATGCAAGGCACTCAACTCACTTAATTTAGAGAAGCGTGTAATGCCGTACACACGTACATAATTTGAACTTTTGTAACTCATGAATCAGTAGGCACTGCCTGTGTATCCATTTTGCACTTAATTTGGTCAGATGCAACTCGTAATATTCGTGTGTCACCAGCTTAAGCCCAATCTCATTCATATCTCGACGCGTGAACCTTATGTTATTGATTTATGCGCATTAAGATTGTGCATGAAATAGAATTTTTTTAAATACCGATATATCGACTGTTCCGCACATTATGGAAATGCGGGGGCGGATTTAAGAGAAAGGGAACGGAGCGGCCGCCCCCATTGGCCAATAATATTTGGCTAGATGAAGAATGGATATGTAATTTGCAATGATTTTTGGCCGTCAGTGACCATAATTTCTCAAATTTTTCTGGCTCTACGCGCCGGATGATACCTATTAATGACATTTATTTATTTTCTTGGCGACCTGGAAGCCATTTTCTGTTCATGTAGGTTTCACAACAATTTTAACAGCGGAAACAGCTATTTTTGCTTAGTTTTCTTCTATTTTCAATTAAAAATTGCGAAGTTTCGAATCAAATGCTATAAATACAAGACAAGCAGTAAATCATGCTTTAAGACACAATTTTTTTTGTATTCGGCAAAGATTTTTCCCGATGTACATATATTTTTCCGAACTGTCTTTGCACATGTACAAAGATTTTCAGGAACACAAAAATTGCAAAAAAGGTTCAAAATTCGAAGAAATTTTCGGCGCTTCGTGCCGAAATGAGTGATTGTGTGTTCTATATATCTTTATAATGGCAGAAATTGCATTTTAAAAGGAAAAATGTCATATTTTTTGGCGCTTCGCGCCGTTTTACGACGATTCTTAGTGATTTTGCCCTTTGAGACCCAGAAATTGGCTAAAATATATTCAATACTAAAAGTCGAACAACTCCGTTTTTACCGCACTAAAAGCGCTACTGTACCATACATATTATAGTACCTAAAAATTTGTGTGTACAAAATGTACAATGACTTTTGGGGCCGATCTTTGTTTATGTACAAAGGGACCTTGCACAAAAAAACACTGCTTCTAGACGTCTATCCGCTTTAATTTCACGAATTTTTCCGGCGCTTCGCGCCAGATTTTTATTAAAGTCAAAGAACGTTAATGATTTTCTCGCATAAAATTGTCGAAAATTTCAAAATTTATAGAAAAAAATTGCGTCAAAAGTGATTTTATGTAAAAGTATACAATGTTTTTCGGTGTATAAAAGTATACACCGAAAAAACGCTATTTTGCGCGTTAAGGACAAATTTTTGGACCCACTTTTGACTGTTTTTGGAAGAAGTTGGGATACCGCCCCCCTTAGGAAAATCCTATATCCACCACTGTGGAAATGATATATGTATTCAAAAAACCATAGCATTATTGTTGTTATACTAACTACTTGACTATGCTTATGCACGAATAGATTGTATAACCGTCATAATTCAACATTAAGGGACATTGGTATGAATATTAATTTATACGAAAAGTGTAAAGATTTATTTTGTTCTCTACGTGACAGTGAGCTAATAATAGCTTGCTCAAGAGAACTCGAGTCTTGTCTTAAAAAATTCTGTCGAAGAAAAAAGCAGTTTTGTCAGCAACCTATGTACCTGTGACTATTCCTTTGTAGCCTCAGCTGTTTTCATTCTACTTGAGCAAAAATTTACTCGAGAACTCGTCCCCTCTTGTTTAAGCAACTAAAGACTATCTTATATTATTCCACTCGAAAAGCCACTATTTTGTGACTGCGTGTTCTTATTTGCTAAGATCGATGTCTTATGCAATTAACTTCTTGTTTAAATCAATTATGTCCATTCCACTGTATTTTTGCTTCTTCTGTATCACTCTGACCTATTAATTTTTCGTAACGTATGCAGCAAATTGTTCTTAAAATATGGTTTCCATGCTATTGGTTACAAAACAATGCCTCAGTGTGCAAATGTATGAATCAATTTATGCCTACATCATGCAAGGCCTACCTATTATTTGTATAACAAGGCCCGGTCCCGGCCAAATTTTGGGCCCGGTCGTTCGCTGACCCCCCAGAATTTGGGTGCCGCCCACCCATGGAAGTCACCCTTTGTAGATAGCAGAATTTACGTTCATAGTCTTAAAATAATAATTTTACGAATTTCAAATTTTAATTTTAATTTTTTTCTTCTCCGTTTAGGTTGGCTTGGATTCGGTGGAAAACGGAGTCGAAGGCGATGAATATTAAACATTTAATAAGCCCGTCAACTTTAAGCTTCTTGTTTTTCTTTTACCTTATCAGCTTAATTGATCAGATCTGTTGATCGTACGGCATTTTCCTTTAATCTTTCCACATTTGGTTTTGCTTCTCAAATTTTTGCCGCCTTTTTTCTGGGCTCTTTGTGACAATTATTATGTTTATCGCTTTTTTAATTCTAGTGATTGTGCAGCAATTTGATTAAATGGCTCTTTTCCGTTTGAGCTATCGCATATCTGTCGTTTGAATTATGCAATGTGAATAATTGTTGCAGTAAAAGCTGATTTTATCTTTTCCTGCTTCAACACGCAAACAGGTTCGAAATTTAGCGGTCTGAAATCTTTCGAATGTCTTTACATGTGTAGCAGAGGTGCTACTACATAATTTGAAATCGATACTTTGATGTTAAACCCGTGAGGTTAATGTTATATTGTTTCTCAAACATCGAATATTAGTAGTCTGTTTTACATATCCTAGGGCATAAATTTTTTTTTCGACAATATAAGCCGGCACGCTACGATACTTGAATACCAAGACATTGCTGTGATTGCAACCCGTCGCCTTATTGTCGATTATAGTTCTTAAAAATTATGCCTAAAGCTTTGTACACACGTGTGCGTGAGGGGGTATGCACCCCCAGAAGGCCGAAAACTCGCCAATTTTTTAAATTTTTTATTTTTTCGCAGAGAAACGTTGGAAAAGATTGTTTTTTGCCATACCATCATTTTTGAGACAATTTTTCGACCATTGAACAATTTTTCACCCCTCAGAATTTTGGTGCTGCCCAGCTATGTTTATGTATAATGCTAACAGGCATAAAAAATTATGAATTTTTCGAAATTAGTTGGAAGTTGCCTTCAAAACTCGCCGATTCAAAATTCTTGACACTGGTAAAGTGATTGGGGAGCAGTGCATTTCTACCTAGCAATTTAAATAGAATTTTGAGCCTGCTTTATGCGTATTAAATTTAAGAGAAAATCGCACTGTATCACTGTATGTTTCTCCATGATAAAGTTTTAACCCTTGGATGGCCTTGCGAAATCACGCGAAATTTAACCTTGTGAATGTTTGACAAATGATTATAAACAATAACTTGATACGTAGGTTATTGCGTATACTACAAGAAATGACCTTAAGTATAATTACTGTGAACTGAATTTCCGTGACTTTGAAAAGAGCACTGTTGCCAACTTGACCGGAAACCGGACATTTATGTCCGGTTTTCAGGCTTGATGTCCGGTCGACGGTCATGGCCGGTTTTCGATGTCCGGTTTTTTAAGCAATTGGTCCGCTTTTGTCCGGTTTTAAAATTTTGTCTGAATCAGGTTATTGCCATGCTGCATGTTCTTGTTTCACATTTGCTTACTGTAGGAGGTAACCATACACATCACACACACTGGCTAGTGGCTAATCATCCGCTCCGCATACCTTCTCAATATCGCTCGACCTTGTTCACCTCTAACTTTACTACTTACACATTAAGTCGTCAAATCACTTGCTATTCAGTCAGTACTCGCCTCATGTTGTGTCTTTGTATTTTATGTAATTCTGTACTTTGTTTGTCACTCGCTATTGGTTTTTTACCTATGTAAACTGATCGCTGCTTTTCAGGGCATAATTCTAGTCAACTATGTCATCACCGGTTAAAAAGAAACGCAAGAAAGAAACAAAAAGAAAAACAAAGAAACTCATGCATTTGTTAAGTCTTGGCTTCGGGAACCAAATTTCAAATTGTGGCTAGTAGAAAGCTCAGACGGTTCTGCTCACTGTAAATTATGTTCTGCTAATCTACGCCCAAAACGCAATGCTCTTTTTGATCATGTTAAAACGGCCAAGCACATTAAAGCCATTAGTGACTTTGAAAGTTGCGAACACCTGCGCCCATTAACGAGTGCCCTCGTATTTACATATCGAAAAGAGCAGGCGAGCTCTACTGCGGCAGTTAAGAAAGCTGAATTAAATTTAGCAGTATTTATCGTTGAACATTCCTCTATACTTACGATTGATCATCTCGGTGATATGGTTAAGCGGTTATCGCCTAATGATTTGGTTGTTGGAGACATTAAGGTGAATAGGCGCAATTGGCTTAATCATACTTACTGCTTCCAGAATACAGGGTGGCTTACTTATTTAAAACCGATTTTATTTTAACCCATTGTTCTCAATTTTAACGAATTTGTTTCAGTTGGGAGAACAGTCATGAAGAATTTATCAATGTAAGGTATCATTGAAAATTGATGAATACTACCCTATATAAATCTGACCAAAGTTTGTTTGTCAACAGCTGATTTTTTTAAAAATTATATTCTTATTTTGATATAAGCCTTAAAGCCTTGAATGTTGAACTTTTTTGATGTCTGTTTAGTTGCACCGTACGAAGTGTACTGCTTTGATCACGTCGGTTTTAAGTCCTGCACTGCGGGCCGAGTTGATTGAAGATGTTCGTAAGAGCGTGTATTTTTCGTTAATTGTTGATGAGTGTACTGACGTGTCAGCGCTTTCAAAACATTACTTCATTTGCATTGTCTGCTTTAAGTCTTCCCTTTTCTTATGCTAGCGTTGAACGTGCTTTTTCTGTATTAAATTTGCTGAAGACCAAACTGCGAAATCGCTTAGATGTCAAAACTACTGATGCTTTATTACGTGTTCGTTTTTTACTATGTTGGAAGGACGAGAATTGTTGCACCTTTACTGTTACTGATCCAATGCTCAAATTATATAACACTACAATGTACGGTCGTAGCATTTGTGATGATGATATCGTATGCCTTGATGAATCCTTATCACTTTCTGATGAGGCCTTGCTTAATGTGCAAAATGCGTTTAATGTGATAGATAATTAAGTGCAATAGTTAATTTGAATAAATTTTAGACACCTTGTTATTTATCAAGTGTATACATTGTTTGTCCGGCTTTGGCCGGAATTTTACTGCGCTCATGTCCGGTTTTGTCCGGTTTTATATGTTGGTATGTCCGGTTGGTCTTTTCAGACTTGGCAACACTGGAAAAGAGTGATTGGTTGAAATTAATTTTTTGCATTTTGTCCTGTGAAGAAAGTTTCAGTTGCTCAAATTAGGTATTGGACAATCCTGTGGCGTTCTACAATCGTTTCTCTATCTTTTCTGCTGAAAAATGTATTAGAAACGTTGAAATCAGCTGAAAAAGAAAAAATAAAAGCAACATTTTATGAAAATGTGCGCGCACGGAGACGCCGCACGACACTTCCGACTTCCGAGACTTTTTCAATTTTTCATGGTTGTTAGCCGAAATTTGAACTTTCAGTTCAAAATGTAGAACAATCGGGATAATTCAATATGCTTTATCTTGGTTTCCAAAATTTTTTCCTCTAAGGATTAAAAAATTTTGGCTTAATTCTAGAATAGATAGAAGTCGCAGAATTTAAATTAATGGGGATTTATCGGAAAATTAGTAGTTGTAAGGAAGATATTTTAAAGTTGGGTCCGGTCCGGACCCACGGCCATCCGAGGGTTAATAATGTGCTTCCTTAAATGCTAAAGTCGAAAGAAATTATTAACATACATGGATAAGACGAATGAACGAAAATGAAAATACATGAAAGACAAAACAAATTAAGTATGACGAAGCAGGGTAAACGTAAAGGCAATAGGAAGAACTGCTCTTACTTACGCCCCTTTAAGAAAATTAGAAAGGTTTAATCGTTTAAGTTTAGTCAGAAAAACGTGTCTATTTGGAGCACTTATAATCTGTTCAGGTAGAGAGTTCCAGATAGGAATTATTCGATTGCAAAAATCAAATTTTCTGCAATTTTCATTTACATGATTGACGAGAAGCTTACAAGAATTTGCTGCTCGATTAGAATTTAAATTAATTGAAATCCTTGAAAGGAAGAGCTTGACATTTGATAATAGAAAAGGCTAATGTTAGGTCGTTATGGAGGCGTCTTAGTTCAAGAGTGTCCAGACCAAGTTCGTGTAATCTTGCAGCATATGTCAAATTTTTATCACTAAAAATTCGTTTCGTAAACCTTCTTTGAACCCGTTCGACGGAGGTGATATCACACAGCAGGTAAGGACTCCACGAAACACAGCAATATTCAAGCACTGGTCGAACGTAAGTAATGAAGGCCTTGACAAGTAATAATCTGTCTTTAGAAATAAAACTACGCAATGATCAGATTGCTTAACTGCATGCCTTTTTTCACAATATATTCACAATGAGATCTGGACGATAAATTAGAATTCAGAAAAACACCTAAATCTTTTACACAAAGTGTGTCAGTAGAAAGATAGAAATCATTTATGTGATAAGAATGCCTAGGGTTTGAACTACCCAGATATAGAACTAAACATTTATTAACTGATATTTTTAATTGCCATGTATTGGCCCACTCATGCACATAATTTATGTCAGCTTGAAGTGTCATGAAATTGGATGATAGATTCCAAAGTTTGATATCGTCAGCAAACAAAGTAAAATTACTGTTTTGGCGCATTTCACATAAGTCGTTAATGAAGATTTTAAAAAGTGTGGGACCTAGTATACTACCCTGGGGCACGCCACTGGTAACAGGGATAGAATCAGATAAAGAATTTTTAATTTTAACGACTTGGGATCTATTAGTCAAGAAATTTTCGATCCAATTAAAAGAAAATTTGTTCAGTCCATAAGATGCCAACTTAATAAGCAGTTTTTTGTGTGACACGGTATCAAAAGCCTTACAAAAGTCAATGTAGACAATGTCAACAGGAATTTCCTCATCTAGAAATTTGGTCCACTGATTTTTGCACTCAACAAGTTGTAACGCACATGATCTATTTTTTCTAAAACCAAACTGTTTTTCACTTAGCAGATTTTGCTTCTCTAGATAAGAAATCAAGGACTTGTTCATTATAGATTCCATTAATTTACAAGAAACACAACATAAGGAGATTGGACGATAGTTATCAACTGATGACATATCTCCCTTTTTATGAACTGGGATCACAACAGCTTTTCGCCAAAAATCGGGTATCTTTCCACTTTGATAAGAAACGTTAAAGATGGTTTCTAAAGGTGAAAGCAACACTGTTTTCAACTTCTTAATAAAATATGCACACAAGCCATCGGGGCCAAGCGACAAAGTGGGCTTAAGCCTACTTATGGATTCAGAAATAGTCAGAACATCAAATTTTACGGAAAGAGGATGAGCATCACTTTTGACTCTGTTTGCGAAATGGGGAGAAACAAGATCGTCAATAACAAAATTACTCGCAAAAAAGAGTTGTAAGCATTAGCTTTTTCAAAATCATTATCTATCATCCTGCCATCACACATTAATATTGAAGCTGACTTAGTCTTTCTTAAACGGTCATTAACGAAAGAATAAAAATTTTTAAATTTCGAGAATTTAAAAGCTTATGTTCCTCCCTCGTGAAAAGATCTTTCAAAGCAAATTTAATTTCTTTAGTAATCTTCTTATACTTGCTTAAAATAACAGGGCAACGACCACACATGGGCGTGGGGTTTGGGGGTATACACCCCCCAGAAGTTGAAATACCCCCCCCCCAGAAATCAAAATACCCCCCCCAGAAAAATTTTTTTTTGCTTTTTCAGCAATTTTTTGATGCCATTGGATAGAGCTTGATGAGAAACGTCGAAAAATAGTGTTTTTTTGCCATACGACCACTTTTAAGACCATTTTTTGACCTTTAAAAATTTTTTCACCCCCCCCCCAGAAATTTTTTCACCCCCCAGAATTTCGGTGCTGCCCACCTATGGCAACGACTCTTTTTATACTTTTCCCAAAGTTCCTTTTTAATTACTTGCAATTTACGACACGACTTTGGCAATGATTTTTTATGCACAGTATGCTTAAAAGGAACGTATCGATGTATAGCCTCACTAATTATGTCAAGAAAAACAGCATAAAAATCGTTAATGCTAATGCAATGGGTAAAACAGAGGTGCCAATCAATAGAGGCTAAAAAAAATCTCGATAGATGCATAGTCCGCTTTTCTAAAGTCATACTCAAGGGAAGTTTGGTTGGGTACTACAGACGCAGGTAAACTGAACTCAATGCTAGAAATATCACTATTAGAGAAAGGTTCAGTAGTTAATACATTGAAGACAAGATTGCTGGAAGTACACAAAATTAGATCAAGAATATTTTCATCTCTATTTGGGTCAAAAGATAATTGTATAAGGCCAAGATTGACAAAACAGTCATAAAATACTTGTGTCACAGGGTTTCTATAAGCAGAAATAATATTCAAATTCAAATCAGGCAAATTAAAATCACCTAGTAGGATACAATTTTGAGCATTTTCGACATAATGTTCAAATAATTTACTTAACTTATTAGCGATTTCTGAGTCATATTGGGGTGGACGATAACACATTATGAATCTGACAGATTTTTTTACACAAGTGAAAATCACAAACTAATGTGGCTTTAGGTAGGTATGTAGAGATGGCTCTACACCCTGTTTCGCCGCGTTGGTTCAACGCGAAATTCCATTTGTTTTGTGCTACTTTGTACATACATTCCGATGACTGTTTGTCCCAGATGCTCAATTTCGTGCTTAATTTCCATTTGCACGTATGCGACCACTAAGCGCAACGCATATAGTGTGTCGCCCGGGACCACCTTCCCTCCAAAAATTATCCTATTTTTATTTCCTTTCCCATACATATTTTCAATAAAAAACCGGGATAGGAAAATGGGCACTCGGGCTTAATGCGACTTGAGTACAAATTTGTACGTGTGTTACCATATCTTACGTGTACCTAAAGTCATATGTGTGTGTCTTATATTTGTGCCTCATTCCATTTGTACATTCTGTACCGTAAGCTTTGCCCATAGGCCTATTGTTATTCTTGTAGATCCATTCCGCGTTTCTTTGTTCGTCTGTCCACGCCTCTTTTTGTGTCTCGTTTAAAACTGCGTGCGAGCGCAGTTTTCGGCATTATTATTATAGAGTTCGTACAATTTCCAAAAGTCTTCCTAGACTCAGCTTTTTCGCCAGCCCATCTGTGCTGTGCCCTTTTCTGCCAGCCCATCTGTGCTGTGCCCTTTTCGCCAGCCCATCTGTGCTGTGCCCTTTTTCGCCAGCCCATCTGTGCTGTGCCCCTTTTGACTCAGCCTTTTCGCCAGCCCATCTGTGCTGTGCCCCTTTTTTCCTGCGTGGCTGCAGAAGTTCTCGTCGTGTTTTCGCCGCGCATTGGGCAAGTTCTTTTCGCCCGTGCGCCTTTCTTATATTTTTTGTGTGCCATAATGGCATTTGTTGTATGCCGTTGGCGGGCTATGTGCCCTCGTAATTACATTGTTTATTTTACCTGATTAGTGTAACACGACAGTCGGCAGCATGCATCCTTCATGCTGTCGCTTTTTAATTGCTTCATAATTTTCTGTCCAAAAATATTGTAAAAATTAATTATTTCATTAAGGATGATTTGGACTCGGCTTGGTTCCAATGTAAGCTTTACGTTTACATTGGAGGTCATTCACGACGACCGGCCGAGCTAACATCGTTCACTTTTCTGCCTAAAATTTTCAAAAAAATTTTTTCCACTTTGCATAACTATTCTATGTTCTCGTGCATTCTTAACATTTCACTGTTCGTGTGTATTTTTTGACTCTATTGTGTTCGTGTGCGTATTTTTCTTGGTCGAGATTGGGGTTGTGACAAAAATTTCTTGTCCTGATCTTAATCTCAATTGTCTGCCATGCCAGGCAAGAAACTAGCAGGAAAAATGACCAAAACGGGGAAGAAAACCCTAGATAAGTCGCCTAAGCAGGCTAGCACACAGAAATCCTCTCAAAATGTGTCAAATGACTCAGATTCTGATCATAGCGCCAGTGCACAAAACTGTACAAGCGCAGACAGCGTTGTGAATCCAAATCAGATGCTGAGTGTCCAAAATCCGGACACTAGCGTTGACTCTCAGCAAGCTAATCAAGTTGCAAACGACGACAATATCACTATTTGTCAAATTTTGAATGAAACGACAATTCCTAATCCGCAACAATCGGTTTCCGACACAACTGTGAATCAGATAACCGAAAATGGCAATTCAAATAATCTTTTGAATGCGATGTTTGCGCATATGAGTAGTAATGGCCGTGCAGCCTGGAAGGCAACGCTGTAGGATAGGCTGTGTTATAACATAGGCGATGACGTAAAAATCTGCACCCTGACGTCATCCCAGGGTGCAACGTTAAAGTATATAGAGCATTTGGACGGTAAAGGAGGGGTGTGTAAGGGGAGGGGCTCCCACCGCGCCGCCTGTTATAGCATGGTCTATCTTGCAGTGTTGTTCCTCAGGTTGCATGGTCGATCTGGGGGTGGTGTCAATAAATTGTTGTGCTAAAAATAGCATAAAAACTAAATTTCAATCATTTTTTCCGATTTTCGCCCTATTTTATCTAGAAATTTTTATATGCCGAGATGCCCCCTCGTGCATGTCTTGTATGCATGTATTTTTACTGTTCGAAGAAAGCACGTACACAACAAGTCACGAATGATGTACAACTAATTTTGCTCCATCTGTTGCGATAATTCAGTTGAACATTAATCGCGAAAAATTGCTAAAATTACAGTAATAAATGAAATAGGCAGCCATATAGATCAACGAATATATCGGATATGCTGCAAATGTGATCTGTTTCACATAAGAGAAATACGATATAGCAATACGTCGTCGCAGGTATCGCGAAAATAACAAAAAAATTCGCAGTCATTTCAAGTGTTTTCTGAGCTTCTCATCCGTAGATGCGAAGCATGGCGGCTTTTAGGGGTCAGCCTTCGAAAAATAGGCATAAATTGATGGTCATTGCAGCAAAAAAATTTAATTTTCATCAATTACTAGAAACTTTTCCATTTAGGTCCCCTCCCGTGTATGTCTCGTCTCCCACTCATTTGCATGGGTCTGCATACTACCGAAAACTTTGCCGTTTAAAAACAATTATTGATATTTTTTGTAAATTCGTGGAAAATCTTTGTCATGTTATGAAATATTTTTGTCACGTTGTGGAAATTTTTTGTCAAGTTGTGAAATATTTTTGTCAAGTTGTGAAAATTTTTTGTCAAGTTGTGAAATATTTTCACATGCTTAAGCATAGTACTTTTGTCAAGTTGTGAAATATTTTTGTCACGTTGTGGAAATTTTTTGTCAAGTTGTGGAAATTTTTTGTCAAGTTGTGAAATTTTTTGTCAAGTTGTGAAAATTTTTTGTCAAGTTGTGAAATATTTTTACATGCTTAAGCATAGTACTTTTGTCAAGTTGTGAAATATTTTTGTCACGTTGTGGAAATTTTTTGTCAAGTTGTGAAAATTTTTTGTCAAGTTGTGAAATATTTTTGTCACGTTGTGGAAATTTTTTGTCAAGTTGTGAAAATTTTTGTCAAGTTGTGAAAATTTTTTGTCAAGTTGTGGAAATTTTTTGTCAAGTTGTTGAAAATTTTTTGTCAAGTTGTGAAAATTTTTTATCAAGTTGCGAAATATTTTGTCACGTTGCGAAATATTTTTGTAAAATTTTTTTATATTTTGCTGAAATTGTGCAGTTTTACGAGTTTTTTGCTAAAATAATAGGAAGTCATCCATCGGCCAAAAAAAGGAAAAAATAACGAAAATATGAGTTTTAAGCACTCAATTCTGGTGTCTCAGCTTGATCAAAAGCTGTTTACACCTTAAAAAATTAAAATTGCTTCAATTCTGCATCTTGAATGCAGATTTACTGCATCCATGACTCAGCTGGCACGACGTGGACGTATGAAGCTCGCCAGCCACGAGATAATATAAAAAACATTATTAGCACAATGTACAAAAAAGGAAATAGGACAGTGTATGATCACAGGGTGTAAATAATGTTTTTTATATTATCTCGTGGCTGGCGAGTTTCAGACGTCCACGTCGTGCCAGCTGGGGTCATGGATGCAGTAAACCTGCATTCATGATGCAGAATTGAAGCAATTTTAATTTTTTAAGGTGTAAACAGCTTTTGATCAAGCTGAGACACCAGAATTGAGTGCTTAAAACTCATATTTTCGTTATTTTTCCTTTTTTTGGCCGATGGATGACTTCCTATTATTTTAGCAAAAAACTCGTAAAACTGCACAATTTCAGCAAAATATAAAAATTTTACAAAAATATTTCACAACGTGACAAAAATATTTCGCAACTTGACAAAAAATTTTCACAACTTGACAAAAAATTTTCACAACTTGACAAAAAATTTCCACAACTTGACAAAAATTTTCACAACTTGACAAAAAATTTTCACAACTTGACAAAAAATTTCCACAACATGACAAAAATATTTCACAACTTGACAAAAAATTTTCACAACTTGACAAAAAATTTCCACAACGTGACAAAAATATTTCACAACTTGACAAAAGTACTATGCTTAAGCATGTAAAAATATTTCACAACTTGACAAAAAATTTTCACAACTTGACAAAAAATTTCCACAACTTGACAAAAATATTCCACAACTTGACAAAAATTTCCACAACGTGACAAAAATATTTCATAACATGACAAAGATTTTCCACGAATTTACAAAAAATATCAATAATTGTTTTTAAACGGCAAAGTTTTCGGTAGTATGCAGACCCATGCAAATGAGTGGGAGTGGAGACATACACGGGAGGGGACCAAACGTGGGCAGCAAGAAAATTCTGGGGGGGGGTGCAAGATTTTTTTGAAGGTCGAAAAATGGCCTTAAAAATGGTGGTATGGCGATAAAAACACCATTTTTCGACGTTTCTCATCAAGCACTATCCATTGGCATCAAAAAATTGCGAAAAAAACGAAAAAAATTTTCAAAAATTGAATTTCTGGGGGGGGGTATTTTGATTTCTGGGGGTATTTTGGTTTCTGGGGGGGTGCATACCCCCCCAAACCCCCCACGCCCAGGTGTGGAGGGGACCCCTAAATGGAAAAGATTCTATTAATTGATGAAAATTAAATTTTTTTGCTGCAATGACCATCAATTTATGCCTATTTTTGAGGCTGACCCCTAAAGCCGCCATGCTTTGCATCTACGGATGAGAAGCTCAGAAAACACTTGAAATGACTGCGAATTTTTTTGTTATTTTCGCGATACCTGCGAGCGACGTATTGCTATATCGTATTTCTCTTATGTGAAACAAATCACATTTGCAGCATATCCGATATATTCGTTGATCTATATGGCTGCCTATTTCATTTATTACTGTAATTTTAGCAATTTTTCGCGATTAATGTTCAACTGAATTATCGCGACAGATGGAGCAAAATTAGTTGTACATCATTCGTGACTTGTTGTGTACGTGCTTTCTTCGAACAGTAAATAATACATAACAAGACATGCACAGGGGGCATCTCGGCATATAAAAATTTCTAGATAAAAAAGGGCGAAAATCGGAAAAAATGATTGAAATTTAGTTTTTATGCTTTTTTTAGCACAACAATTTATTGACACCACCCCCAGATCGACCATGCAACCTGAGGAACAACACTGCAAGATAGACCATGCTATAACAGGCGGCGCGGTGGGTGCCCCCCCTCCCCTTACACACCCCTCCTTTACCGTCCAAATGCTCTATATACTTTAACGTTGCACCCTGGGATGACGTCAGGGTGCAGATTTTTACGTCATCGCCTATGTTATAACACAGCCTATCCTACAGCGTTGCCCTCCAGGCAGCTGGCCATTACTACTCATATGCAAGATTTAGAAAATTGGCTTGAACGTATAGCCGTTGAACATATGCAGCAGCCTGTCGAGCCACAACTGGTTCCTAACGTCACTGCAAACGCGGATCAGCAGCATTTAGCTCGCTTTGCAAATCCTGACTCAGATTCGCGCGTGCAGCTTGCAAAGTCAACGCCCGTCCGTCGTTCGTCTGTTCCAGTGCTTCCTAATCAGCAAATCGCGTCACGTTTATCGCGCCCTACCGTCCCTGTAAACGCTGAACAGCAATATTTAGCTCGCTTTGCAAATGTTGAACTGTCTCCACGAGTACAGATCGTTTCGCCAGCCGTTCAGCCAGTAGCGAACCAAGCTAATCCCGTAAATGCTGAACTACCGCCACTTCATGCGATGCATATTCCGCAGAATCAAATTTTCGTGCCAAATACAGGTGCATCAATCCCACTGGATCAGAACCCGCCTCAGAATCAACAGAACCGAAGAGTTCACTATCCTGATCAAGCTACTGACTCTCCGCCGGAAAGTCCCAGGCATCATAGATCTTCTTCAAGACGTTCACGACGTTGCCACCGTGACACGTTGTCTGATAGCTCAGAGAATACAGGTATTCGCTACCTAGCCGATTCTATGAATAGAGGTCCATTTTTGCAACAAATTCAGTTCACGATAGCCAATAAGAAGTTCTTTCAAGGTGAAAAACAGATATCCGTGGATTTTTTCATGAACTTGAGCGATTAGCAAATGGCTATAGAATTGACAAAAGATCGTGTCTAGATTTGTTGCCATCGTTTTTTGATACCTATACAACTAGATTGTTTTGCTCCCTACCCAATGACGTTCGCGAATCTTATGAACTCACGAAACAAGCATTAATTGCAGAGTTTCGTCCTATCGACTCAGATACATTGTTTGATAGATTTCTTGAGCGAAAACAGCACCCATCAGAGTCTGTGAACGCTTATTTTTTGGCGTTACGCGAAGATCTCATTCGAGCTCAACCAGAAATTCAAGTTGATTTCGATAGCTTTTGAGAAAATGCTCCGTCATCAGCTCAGAAAAGGGATGAATCCAGATATCGCGAGAAAAGCTTACAAAAGAGCGCCTGAAGCACCGCTTCAAGATTTTCTTCATGCTGTGCGTTGCATAGAGTTTGCGAACCTACAGTATGCCTCAGATAAACAGCCTACGCCGTATTTACCAGCAACAGCCGCTGCAGTATCCCGTAGCGCGTTGCCAAAAAATAATTTTTGTCATTGACCTCCGTCAATCTACGTATTTTCGTCAATCGCGTCCAGAGACATCTAATGCTTTAACACAACAATACTGCGTGCATTGCAAACGCATGGGCCACACCAGAGATGAATGTTTTTGGCGTCCGCAAAACAACAACCGAAATCATCGCAGCAGGGAGGCTCATAATTCCAGTGAGTACGCGTATCGTCAATGTAGCCAATCTAGGCCATTGTCTACGTTTCAGAATTACGACGCCTGTCAAGATTTTCGGCATCAAAACAATAATGAGTTCTGTCAAGATTTTCGGAACGAAAACAATAATGATTTTTGGCAAAATTACGGTAATCGCCAGAACTACCGTAATACCTACAGTAATACACGTTATTACAATAATGACAGAAATATGTATGCAAACAATCATTTTGCAGAACATTCTCAGAACTATCATCAGCCAAACAACTCATATCAACAATTTTCGCAGCCACCTACACATTCTGATGTTCCAGCTGCCACATACTCGGTATCTTCCACCCCCACCGTTACGTTTCCCCCACCTCAGCCGACTCTTTCGTCACATAATAACGACAATTTTGTCGCTTCGTCTGTTTTGACTTCCGAAAATTCGGAACAGCTTTTTGCGTCACAAGCATTTCTTGAGGAGTATCATCGGCTACAGAAGCGATTAGCTGTCTACCAAAAGTTGAATAAGCACATCACACCTAAGGATGTAGCCAACACCCCATCAGTTAGCCATGCATCTACGAAATTGCCTACCATTATAGCACAAATTAATGGTGTGAAGCTGCCTGCTTTGATAGACACAGGAGCCCAGGTTACAATGATGACCTTGAGCGCTTTTTTGCGCTTAGGTTTCAACTTACCACCAAAGCAAATAGCTAATGTTGTGCAAGGAATTGGAAAAATGGCAGCCACTGTGCGTTTCACCTATTTAATGCAAATTACGATCGCCGAGCAAACTACACCGGCTATTGTCTCTATCATCGATGATTTACCAGAAGATGTCCTTCTTGGTTTCGACTTTTGCAAACAAGCAATGCTTTTCGTAAATACCATTGAGGATTGTGCTTTTGCCAACGGTCATCGTATTGAGTTGCTCTCAGAAACAGAGAAAAAGGAGCTACGTGTAAACCCAGATGCGCAAGTCACGCATCCAGTTTGTGCAGAAACGCAACAAGTGTTGCCATCAGTCACGTTTTCCCAACCCCCACCAACGTCCAAAGAATCGTTGGAGATGTGCATCACTTCAACGATGCCTAAAATCGTCAAAATGACTCATCATCATCGTTTACTTGGCAATGACTACAAGTTTTGTCACACCCGATTTTATGTCACTACTGGCCCCATGGTCTATGAAGTAGGCCTAGAATTCGTCGCCAATCATCCAATGCTACAAGCGCCGCCAGAAATTGAGCGTCATGCAAACTATAAAACCCCAGCGGAATTTTTCCCGCATCGTCTTGCAATCCCGCCTGATCTTCATGCTCCTTTGGCCTTAACAGTTCGCCAAATGGCTGACGTTTTCAGTTCAATGAATGAGTTTTTCGAAGAATACAAGTCAACTTTCCGTTTCATTCCATCTTTTCAATCTACGACTTTCATGTCTGCGCCACTGCTTCTTCAATTTATCGACAATCGGTTTCTAAGATTCCAATTTTGGTATCGAGAACCTCAAATTGCTTGGCGCATGGTCGAACAATTTCGACAAATGCTTAAATCAATTTTTGTCGAAAAAATTCTCAATCCGTTTCCTAGAGAAGTTTTTGTCGAGTTTCCTGAAATTATTGAGACAACTAAGGACTTGTACACAGCGCATAAGCGAATTCAGCTAATTCGATCGCGCACAGACCCGCCAATCAGTTGTTCAATTGAGTTTCCTTGCTACGCGTCGCATCAGCAAATTCAAAGTTTTCTTGACGTTCCTCTACCTACAATTTTGGCCAAAATTCGCGCCCAACAAGCCGCTGGCAACATGTCTATTTCCACGGCTCCAGCCTTCGATGTCTCCCTAGAAAGACATCAACCTGCATTGATTCGTTTGCCAACCGGCGATCCGACTTCCTATCATATCGTCCGCCACAATGATTTTAGTATTCCGTCAACCGTTTGTGTACCCTGTGACCCGTTGCGCCCATCTGTGTGCTACGATTCTCATCGACATCAACAAACTATCCGCCCGTCTACTATCACTCGCATCAGTTCGTCGCGTACTTCGCGTCTCGATTCTCAACGACGCGGCAATATTATTGCACCGCGTTTCGTCGCGCCAACTGCTTCATCCGCGCCACATTTTCCGGTTTAAATTCTTGCAGGACCGTTGTCTTGCTCAGCATCATATTGCCATGCCACGTTTTTCGTCTATTCCATCTCAAGAAGTCAGATGCGCCATGTCTATGTTCGCGGCGTTATTCCGTCTATTTCACGTGCGACTGATGTTCGTCGCACTCATCAGCCATCTAATTCTCGCGATCAATCGGATCGCCCCATTCGAACTTTAGTCTATTTGTTTGATTCCGCCTCGAGGAAACAGCCGCGCCCATTCTACGTCGCGCGTTATGCCTATTATTTCGCGCACAACTGACGGTCGTCATACCGCTCAGTCGTCATTGCCTCTGCGATCAACCGGATCGCCGCATTTGAACTATTTGCTCATATTTTGATTTTGCTGTGCCAGGACGACGTACCAACCGCCAGCGGTTCGTTAATTTTTTGTTTAACTCGTTTTAATCGTTTTTTCCATAATTTTTCTCTTACTAGTTAATTTTCCTGCAGCCACTATTCCAAATTTTCTCTCCACTTTAGGACCTTTTTTCTGACTATCTTTTACATATCTCCGTTATTCAGCCTTTCATATTCAATACTAATTAAGCCGAGTGACCTGCCCTCCTATCATAAATTACTTTTTCAATCAAAATTCTCCGGGTCCCGGGCAAACAGTCAATTCCGTACGTTGCACAAAACCACGTTGTCTATGCGTCGTCGACGCACCGTTTTTTCATCTCCCATTGTTCAATTGTTTGATGTAGCCGTACGTCATCTCATACATTTCCATGCATACGTTTTGTGCATAAAAATGTGTCAGCATCCCGCTTTGATCTGCTGACACGAATCGATAATCGCCCAACTCCACGCCGTGGCCGTCTTTGCACAAAAAGTTTGCGCATAAACGTTTTTGCGCGTAAAAATTTGCACTGCATGCAAATTTTTCTCGATGTCCGGGGGAGTGTAGAGATGGCTCTACACCCTGTTTCGTCGCGTTGGTTTAACGCGAAATTCCATTTGTTTTGTGCTACGTTGTACATACA
This sequence comes from Mermis nigrescens, assembly GCA_036768485.1. Classification (NCBI taxonomy): domain Eukaryota; kingdom Metazoa; phylum Nematoda; class Enoplea; order Mermithida; family Mermithidae; genus Mermis; species Mermis nigrescens. The sequence goes on along the minus strand of JAVLUZ010000413.1, from coordinate 22,244 downwards.
TTCCGATGACTGTTTGTCCCAGATGCTCAATTTTGTGCTTAATTTCCATTTGCACGTATGCGACCACTAAGCGCAATGCATATAGTGTGTCGCCCGGGACCACCTTCCCACCAAAAATTATCCTATTTTTATTTCCTTTCCCATACTTATTTTCAATAAAAATCTGGGATAGGAAAATGGGCACTCGGGCTTAATGTGACTTGAGTACAAATTGGTACATGTGTTACCATATTTTACATGTACCTAAAGTCATATGTTTGTGTCTTATTTTTGTGCCTATTCCATTTGTACTTTCTTTACCATAAGCTTTGCCCATAGGCCTATTGTTATTCTCGTAGATCCATTCTGCGTTTCTTTGTTCGTCTGTCCACGCCTCTTTTTGTGTCTCGTTTAAAACTGTGTGCGAGCGCAGTTTTCGGCATTATTATTACGAGTTCGTATGATTTCCAAAAGTCTTCCTAGACTCAGCTTTTTCGCCAGCCCATCTGTGCTGTGCCCTTTTCGCCAGCCCATCTGTGCTGTGCCCTTTTCGCCAGCCCATCTGTGCTGTGCCCTTTTTCGCCAGCCCATCTGTGCTGTGCCCCTTTGACTCAGCCTTTTCGCCAGCCCATCTGTGCTGTGCCCCTTTTTCCTGCGTGGCTGCAGAAGTTCTTGTCGTGTTTTCGTCGCGCATTGGGCAAGTGCTTTTCGCCCATGCGCCTTTCTTATATTTTTTTGTGCCATAATGGCATTTGTTGTATGCTGTTGGCGGGCTATGTGCCCTCGTAATTACATTGTTTATTTTACCTGATTAGTGTAACACGACAGTCGGCAGCATGCATCCTTCATGCTGTCGCTTTTTAATTGCTTCATAATTTTCTGTCCAAAAATATTATAAAAATTAATTATTTAATGAACATTGATTGGGCTTGGTTCGAATTTCCGTGCTGTTGTTTTCTGTCCTTGTGCTACACTACATTAGGAACCCTCAATACTTTTAAGCACCGGAATTCCGGTCCCAAAACAAGTTAAACATTAATCTTTTTGAGCCCTCAATTAGGTTTTCGGGGAACTTATATTATTTAGGTACTTAATCTCAAAAGGGGTTAAGTAAGTAAGTTTCACTAGGTGCGTGCAGTAGAGGGCCGGGCTATCTTGCTAGGCCGGGCCACTAACCATACGTGGGCAGCAAGAAAATTCTGGGGGGGTGCAAGATTTTTTTGAAGGTCGAAAAATGGCCTTAAAAATGGTGGTATGGCGATAAAAACACCATTTTTCGACGTTTCTCATCAAGCACTATCCATGGCATCAAAAAATTGCGCAAAAAACGAAAAATTTTTCAAAAATTGAATTCTGGGGGGGGGGGGGTATTTTGATTTCTGGGGGGGGGGGTATTTTGGTTTCTGGGGGGGGGGGGTGCATACCCCCAAACCATGCCCAGGTGTGCCACTAACCCCCAAGTCGCCGTTTGTGCGACGCGTGAGCTTAAGTCTTGGGTGTAAGTAAACAAGTGAACATAGGCCCCCACCTATGTTCACAGGTGAAACACCTATAGTCATACGTGGGCAGCAAGAAAATTCTGGAAGTCCAAGATTTTGAAGGTCAAAATGGCCTTAAAATGTGATATGGCGATAAAAACACCATTTTTCAGCGTTTCTCATCACCTTTATCTGTTGTATCAAAATCTGCTTTTTTCCAAGTGTCAAGTGTTCTCAGGTCTTTGGAAACGGGAATACCTTTCAGTTCTGAGAGGATCTAGATACTGATCCCAGCTATAATGCTAGTCATTCATCCATTTAGTTGCTAGATTGAAAGTACTAAACAGTTCTCATATGTGTTTTGACTAATTACAATCTTATAGTTGGAAATTTCTCCTCATTCTTCCCATTCTGTATCAATTTTAAACCTTGTTTATAACCTCTGCTGAATTCATTCAGAAGGATTCAAGTTAAATACGTGGAACTTCTCATTCATAGAGTTGTGTGTCTCTCACGGGATTGAAATTTTGTCACACATAGTCATTCTGTCACAGTAACATATTTCCTTGGGATGTGTGTGTCTTTAAATCAATCAGCTTATCTCCTCTCCTTTCATTCTCAGAACAGTTGATCTTTCACATTTTTCCTCTTAGATTTTTGAATAAATTGCAAACGAAAAATTTGGGTTTAGTTACAATTTTAAATATAATATGCAGCTTGTATCTCAAAGGCAATTAACTTCTTTCGGATGGATTTAAAAATCCAGTTTAATGTTTCTTCTGCTGAAATTTTCTTACTAAATACATTTCTTGTTTCAGGTTTTGTGAACAAATTAAATTTGGAAAAAATTTTGTCTAGTTCCAGTATTGTAGAAAGTTATGTGATACAAAATTGCGTTCTAGATGGGTAAAATTCATACATGATCTTGGGGGAGGGAGGGAACCCCTTCCCTTAGGAAAATTTTCACCCACTTTCCGCCCTTCTCCCCGCTGGGAAATCCCCTCCCCAGAAATAACTGATTTTTTAAAGATTCCAAATTTTCTAAAATATGTAGGAGAGATGCTTTTAAAGCATTTTAAAAGATGGAATTTAGCTGTTTATAAATTGTGTCAGCATAAAATAAAAGATTTCAGACTAATTTCAATAATTTTTAGTGCCTTCGTCATTCTATGACACTGATTTACAACATTTTTCTAGCTTGAACATTTTAGTGATCGTAAACCAGTTTTTGACGCTGATTCTGCGCCCGTTCTTGATTTTTTTTCTAGCACGTCAAGTTCTTGAGTTATCTTGCATTTGAATTTTTCGCTATTTTCTGTACGCTGTGATATACAATGTACAGTGCTTTTACTTCTAAGAAAATATTACCTATATGATTCTCATGTTTCAGGCAGCAGTAATTACTTTATCAGTACCATAACTATTACTATTTCTGTTTTCTGGATACTGTGATGTCTCGTCAGTCCAAAATTCTCCAGATTCTTTCTGCTATATTTGTGGAAACTTTACTCAGGTTTTACAACAAAAAATAATTACCACGATGATTAGAAAAGCCTATCATCTATACTTTGTTTGCGAAATTGGTGATAAAGATAAATAATGGGCACCACATAATTTTTGTGTCAGTTGCTGCTTAAATTTGCGTCAGTGGTTGAATGGCGAATTGTCATATATGCCTTTTGGTCCCTATGATATGGCGTGAACAAAAAGATCATTCTACCACCTGTTAATTTTGCATGACTAACATTTCTAGTTTGAATTTCCTCGAAAAACAATAATTTTATCATTTATCCCAATTTGCCATCAGCAATGATTATAAGAACATAGTGAAGAAATACCATTTCCAAAAGTACTGGAAAATTTGAGCACAAGTGACAGTAATACAGATGAGGATAATGGATCGGCTGCAGATCATTTGAATGATCCAAATGATTCATCTGAAATATGTTTTAAAATAGATTTCTTGAACTCGGACCTGGGCTTCTCATAACTATTTTGGAGCAGTAAGTGATGAACACGGTAGGCTTTTCACTAGAACATTTCGGTTATGGAAAAACGTTACCAGGCAAATAGAATCCAAATATGATGGCTGACTATTGCTGGGACTAATTAGAGATGCTCTAGATGCTGAGTACAAACGAAAATCAAAGTCGAGAAAGTTTTAATGATAATTCTTGGTTGTATTGTGTATATTTGTTATACACTGTTTAACGGATATTTGAGTAAAAGAATTTTCATCATAATCTCAAGATCACAGCGTGCTGAGAATAAATCTAAAGACAGATTTGAAATCAGTGCAAAAAACTGCCTTAGAATCACCCTAAAACTATCAAGTTAGAAAATTCATTTGTTGTCGAATATCAATCTAACAACAAAGAATAAAACTACACAGCTAGCGAAATTATTAAGGCACAGTTTTTTCACTGCTTTTGTCAAGTTCTTTTCATGCTAGCTCTTTCGGTTTTCCTAAATTTTGCAAAAAATTCTCATTCTCGACAAGTATTTCAGAAAATTTCGAACCATTGATGAAATAAAGCAAAAGTGACAAGCCTGCGGAGAAACTGTTTTGAGTCAAAAATTTGGTTTGTAGATCTTGGACTTTTAACATGACTTGTCCATGAATTAAACGCTTTTGCTTTCTATATACTAGAATAATATGCTTGAACTTTTTGTTGGGGGTTCCCGGCCATTTTTGCGGCGAGGGGATTAATGACCTCAAATTTTTGGTCAAAAACGGCCAAAAAACACGTGAAAACGACCAGAAATGCAAATTTTTCAAAAATTGGGAAGGAGCAGTGTTTTTTGTTATCGGCAAAGATTTTTCCCGATGTACAAAGACTTTTCCGATGTACAAAGACTTTTCGGGACCGTCTCTGTACATGTACAATGATTCTTGAAGACAAAAATTGCAAAGAAGGTCTGAAATTCGCAAAAATTTTCGGCGCTTAGCGCCGAAATGGTGTGTGTGTTCTATATATGATAATGGCAGAAATTGCATTTCAAAAGGAAAATGTCAAATTTTCCGGCGGGAAGTAGTCACGCCTTTCTGAATTCCTGATAGAAGCATGTCCTCCATGCCCATACATGTAACGGCTTAAAGTTTTGGTTGGGGGTCCCCTATGATATTTAGGAGGAGGGGGGGGGGGGGGGGGGGTAATGATCTCCAATTTTTTGGCCAAAAATGGCTGAAAAACGCCTAAAAACAGGTAAAAAATTCATTTTTTCCCCAAAATCAGGAGGATCAAAAAATTCTGTGGCTTTGCTCGAGGAATGGGGGGACTCCCGACTATGGGTGGGGATCCCCTCGCATATGTATGCTCATCCCCCGCCTATGTGCATGTGTATCTGCTATTCAGTTTTCGTTATCCCAACATTTTCTTAATTTTCAGTTTCAGAGAAGAATTGGAGATTCGTTTACGAATTAGGACGTACGAGTACATTGTAATAAATAGATCGACGTGTATAGCAATGGTCTCCACTCGCAGCGCAAACTTAGGTACTTAAAATCGAAAATTCGTGTAATTTAGACTGCTGTAGCACGAATGTGAATTTTTGGCAAATACGACAACGGCGTCGATTTTGACAAAAAGCATATTTTTTACATGTTCTGGTGCGGGGTGAGGCGAATAAAAAACTTTTTGTTTAGACTCAAACAATTTTGTATTATTTTATAGGCCATAAAGTCTATTCTGGCTAGGAAAGAAGTTGGTAAAATGTTTTTCAAATATTAACTCATCTTTAATGGGTATGTCGCATACATCAGGGCTCTTTTGAAATGACGGATATGGAGGAAAGAAAAGACAGAAACATTTAAAATTTAGAAACTGGAAAGCAGGTTTTTGTGGGCGTATTTTCCATTAAATAATCGTTTTCAGCAATGAATGGTAAGAAAAATTTGACAAATGTACGCAAACGAAGGAAAGAAGAAAATCGTGGATGAAGGATGAAGATGCAAATTTGGCTGCAGCTGAAATCAAAACAGAACTTAGCAGCAAAGAGTTAGAAATGGTTTCAGGTGAATTTGATTTATGAAATACGTACATCACTGGGGATGGCATGGCGTATCTCCCCATCCAGGGTTTGGAAAATTTCCGGCCCAAAATTTTTTTGGTTTTTTTGCCATTTTTTGGTCAAAAATTGAAGTCATTCATTTTCACGCCTTCACCAAAAACTGAATGCACAACATGCAGAATCTGCGGGGGAAGAGGAGGGAAGCAAAATGTTTTTCTATAGTCCGTTGTTTTACTTCACTCCAAACTTCCCCTCCTGCCAAAATAGTAATAAGCTCGCTTGCATATCTTATTGTTGAAAAATTTGCGTTTTTCAATGTATATCTTGCTGTTAATTTAAAAAATATTTTCTAAGAACCTCGCAGCAAACGAAAGAAAGTTAGGAAGAAGTCGGCCGATTCGAAAATAAACGGCCGAAAGTCGGGGATTAAGCTGGAAACACACGGCAGTGATTTAGACGAATCTGATTGTGAAGCAGATGACGGTGAGAAGAGCCATTATTTGTGTGGAGCTTGCCAAGTATGACATTGCTTCAATGTTTTTTGTACTCGGCAAAAGATTTATCCCGATGTACAATGACTTTTTGGAACCGTCTTTGTATGCATACCTGGGCAATGGCCAGAGCTTCGCCCTGTTGCGGCATCCAATTTTTAGGTTGGTTGGTCACCTTTCAAAAAGGTTGCCTAATTTTTCGGATACTCGGATACTGGTCCATATTCAGGATTTTATTTGGGGGGGGGCGAAAATTTTTTGAAGTCAGATATTTCGAGAACCATTTGGAGATGGGCTTAAATAAAGGCATTTTTCCCGTATCTTGGCAAGCTCTACACAATAACGAAGGAAAAAACTTTTAAAAAATTTCAATCATTTTCACTTTATTACAAAACGGGAAATAGATAATTAGATGCAGAGTGCTAAAAAATTTGTTATTTTTTCTATGTCTGTCTCAAATTTGAGCGGTTTTGAGCGAGCTTGATGACAGAAACTATACATAGACAAAATATTTGCGCCGGAATAAATTTTGTCATTCATGTCATAAATCAAATTTGAGCAATTTCGATCGAACAGAAGACGAGGCTATAGATAAACAATAAATCCGGCGCAAGGCGCCGAGAAAAATATGTTTTTCATATCATGCCTTAAACTGGTCGGTTTTGAGCAGTTTAGAAGATAAAAACTACACCTGAACAATAAATCCTGCGAGAGGCGTCGGAAAAATTGACATCCTCTCGATGTCTAAGTCAAATTTGAGTGATTTTGAGCGGTTTAGAAGACCAAAACTATCTACAAATATAAACAAAAAATTCAGCGCGAAGCGCAGAAAAACTTGCGTTTTCTTGCTCAAAATTACCTCAAAAACCTCTTTTGGCGATATTTTAGACGCAATTCAGGAATTTATCATTTTCTTTCAAAAAGACACTTGTGAATTCAAAAATTTTCCATTTTGGAGAGTAGGCAGTCCGCCCTGGATAAAGGACCTGCTCGGATATCGTAAAAAATGATATACGCAATAATAATACATATCATAATGAAAAGGAATAATTGCAAATAAATCAAAATTTTATACTCAATTTAGTCAGACATTAAAATCTATGATTAAATTAACTTCACGGCTGATTTCTCAACACTGAAGTCGTGAGGCCGAAAATGGACTATTAAATTCGTAAATTTTTGTCAATGTACATTAGGGATCGACCGGAGCTCTGGTTCTGGCTCTGGCTTATCCTGCTGTTTTGGATTCCTGGCCTACAGCAAACGGAAAACGAAAAAAGTGGCTGGAGCACGGTTTTACCTATTGAAGGTTGCCCCATGGTAATAAAAATTTTAGCCATTAACGACTTCAAAGGATACAAAGTCTTTTTTGGGTAAAAGTGTAGTAATTTTTACGCTTTTTTAACGTATTTTTCAGCAAAAATCCAAAATTTTCGGCGCTTAACACTGAGTATTATGTTTACTGTTTATTCAGCCCCAACTGCCGCGATTTAAACACTCCACAGTCAAATCTTCTTGTAATCTAAATGGTTATGCATTTTTTCTCGTCTATTTGTTTAAGGTTTCAAACACAAAATAAGTTACTTTCTGACAACTTCGCATTGTTTCTGCTCTTTGTGAAACTCCTTATGTTTACTTAGCATTCAATTCATACAAAGCGCAGTAGCATCGTGTTGTCAGATTAAATTAGTATATGGCAACCGCCTTTTTTATTTCTGATGTGGTAATAGATACGAAGGTGTCAGCTTTCTGTGTCCACTGAGCATTAAGAAGACAATAGTGATTTAAGCATGAATTTTTTGATTGCTTCAAATCAAATTGTACTGACAATACCACAAACAAAGCATTGATCTGCAGAATATCATGGCATTCTCAAACAGCTATATTGAAAAGCAAGAGAACATGCACCTTGTGACAAGAGCATGCTAATGTAAGTCATTTCATGCTAATGGAAAAAAATATTCGTTAGCACCAATGCTAATGCGGGATGTGCTAAAAAAGCTGGGCCAAAGGTGTTCTTATGTTAATTAATAAATATAATTCTACTGCAAGAAATCGTATACGTGAATGGGAATTCTTGAATTCATGTAAACCGATTATAAAACCACTTCAAACTGAGGCAACAAACGTCGGTCGCACTAATTATAATTTAATTTTATTTAATTTTAACTCGTAAGTGTTACTAAGCAAAATTCTACATACATATGAGCAGTAGACGAGGAGACTAGATGACGAGCAGTGTATCGTGTTTAGTGCTACACGGCTGGTTACTCAAGTGTAAATCAGCTTCGAACAAAAGGAACAGTGCTTTCGAAATAAGCGCAGATTCGGCTGTTGGGCCATTTCCCGGCGGCCAACATAATTTGTAAGATAACAATATGTGATGTAAATGGGCGCAATAAAGACTAATTTTTAAAAATTTTTGACATTTAAGGTCGGACTATTACTTTATTGAGATCCCAAGCATTTTAAACTTTAAACGCTTTCAAAATACTTACCTACTCTGAAGCCAATAATTAAACTGCGACGAAAAACTTAGAATTTTGACTTGAAAAATGCTAAAAATTCTTACTTGTTTTGATCCTTGTTTGTTGCAGAAGCACTATTAAACAAATTATAATAGGGCAAACTTCTTAGACTGCGAACGTCGCTGGTTTGAGCATTACTTTGACACACTGAAACTATTTCTTGCTATTTTTTCGAAAAAAAGTTTCTACTCCACCCCGTCCCTTCTAGAAATTGTGAATCTATTCAAAAATGATTCACATAAAGCAACCCCTTGGCCAGGATTTTATGTCAGGAGAGAATTGCCAATATCTTGAAAATGTATATAACGTTTATAAGCCGGGTTATGCGCTAAATCGACATTTTCTGAGGTGTTTTTGCGTCATGGAATCATATCTTTAGCTTGTGAGTGATGAAATAAATAATAGTGATTTGAGAAGAATTTTAGCATTTTTGCTGCTTTTGAACTCAATTTTGTTGCCTTTTTGAGGACAAACAATGCAACAACGTGCACATTATAAAACTTTGCAGCAAAGTAATGGGAATTTTTCTGATTTTTATAATTTTATCCTTAAAGCTCAATTCTGAAGCTCTCTGAAGATAAGCAAAACAGAAATTGGATCTGGCGCAAAAGCGCAAGAAAAATTACACACATTTTTGTAATCCTTTTAAGCAATTTTACAGGTTTCTGAATATAAGCAATGCCGCCATTACATCTAGCACGAAGTACCGGAAATTTTTGAAACTTCCATTCATTTACACTATATTGCGACTTTCTGAATCAGTGGCAGATGCAGGATTTTCCTAAGGAGGGCAGTGCCACGGCATTTTTAAAAACAGTCAAGGATAGGTCCAAAATTTTGCCTTCACGTACAAAATAGTGTTTTTTCGGCGTTTTGCGTTGTCTACTTTATAAAAAACCACTTTTTGATGCAACTTTTTTCTAAAATTTTGAAAATTTCGACAATTTTGTGCAAAAAATCGAATTTCTTTGATTTTAGCGAAAGCGCCAAAAAAGTTAGGCGGAAAGGCGTATAGAAGCGTGATAGACTGCTAGATTTCTTATATATGTAGCACTTGACGCGGAACGTCGAAAATTTTAAAACGTGTCCGAAAAATAGAATAAATCTATGCTGAAATAGCTGTTTCGGTTCTTGAAATTGTTGTGAAACCTAGTTCATGCGCGACAAAATGGTTTCAGGTCGTTAGAAAAGTAAATAAATGTCATTAACAGACATTATTCGGCGCGAAGCTGGAAAAAAGGAGAAATCATGATCACTGACGGCCAAAAATCATTTCAAATTCTATATCCATTCTTCATTTTTCAACTATTTCGGGCCATTGGGGGCTGTAACCCCCATCTCTCTTAAATCCGCCGCCCTGTTCTGAATATTAGCAATGTCGTTAAGCGCGGAAATTTTCGACATTTTTATCATTTTAGGCTCAATTTTGCAGCTTTCGAACAAGCAATATAAATTATATTTGGTGCGAAACGCCATAAATTTTCGATATTTTCATTCATTTAAGCTCACCTTTGCATTTTTTAAAGATACATAAACAGTGGAGGGTATATACATCTAGTGTGAAGTGTTGGAAAATTTGGACGTTTTTAAGCTCTCAAGCTCAATTTTACATCTTTCTGAAGATTCAAAATGCGAAAATTTATCTAGTAAAAAGTATTATCTGAAAAAATTTAAATATATAATAAATAGTAATTTTGAGTAAATTAGTGGCACAAAGCGCCAAAAGTTTCAGCATTTTCACGCTGGTGAACATTAAAAAAAGATATACTTTCATAGCTGAGAATTTTGGAAAAAAATTGGGGATTATCCTCCCTTTACCCTCTCATACAAAAGGTGTAACCCTCGTACCTGTAGATCGTTCTGCACTAGTGCTATGTGTGTGCTTTGTTCAAATTTAACGAAACTTAACCGAAAGGTTCCACACAATAAATTTTCAACTGTCAAATTTGATCCTGATAGTTAACAGTTTACAAGCACGTTCAAAGATCCCATTTTTATTTGCATAATAAAATAACCGATGAACTAATAACAAAACCATAAAAATATTTAAAAACCTGTTTGAAGTTGAGGAAATCAATACCAATCATATTTAGACCTACCTTTGCATACAAATCATCGCGGCTTGAGGAATTAAATTTCGTAGCTAGAAAGTCCTTTGTATGGACTACCTTTTAGTTACGTTGCGTTTAATTTGAACAAAAATCGCACACATGGCACTCAAGCAAAACTGTCCATTTGTCAAACAGATATTCAATCAAACTATTCTACCTTGATTTTTCAGCATTCATTTTTTGTGGATTGATCTTGCCCAGTCTCAAATTACTCGTTGTCTAGTGATCTTGTCATAATATTCAAGTGCTTTCTGAAATAATGCATTATAGCTTTGTCTTCTAAGCCTCTTTGTAGCCGAAAACAGAAGTTTTTATTTTATTTTTATATTCTTTTCCAAACATCCGTACTTTGAGTATATGCTGCATAATGGTTGAAAACCTGTAAACTATTGCGCAAGCGACAAAATACTTTAACTGTATTCCTGAAACGTAATTTTGAACCGCCATAAAAAGAGGCAAAACAGAGGATTACAAACTTTGCAAGAAACAATCTTCACATAACTATTTATCATGCATGATGCTCTGATGACCTGTTTCATGAAAAAGCTTGCCTAGTTTTTAAAAAATGTTCCTTTTTTGAGAGGTTATCTGGTTTCTGAAAAAAAGCTTGCCTGCTTCGGAAAAGGCTGACTGGTTCCAGAAGATTGTCTGGTTTTAGAAGAAAAGATTGTCTCTGGCTCATGAGAAAAAGTTGCATGGGTTTGAAAAAAAGGTCTGGTTTCTGAAATAAGGTTGCCTGGTCCCTGTAAAAGGTTGCCTAGTTCTTGAAAAAGGTTGCCGGTTCATTAAAGTTGCCTCGTTGTTGAAAGAGGTTCTCTGGTTCCTGAAAAATAGTAGCCTGGTTTGAAATAACTGGCTCGTGAAAAGGGTTACCTGGTCCCTGAAAAAGGTTGCATGGTCTGTTACCAAAAAGGTTGTCTGGTTCCTGCAAAAAGGTTGCTTAGTTCGTGAAAAAGGTCGCCTGGCTCGTAAAAGGTTGTTTGGTTCCCAAAAAGGTTACCTGCTCCCTTAGAAAGGTTGTTCGCTTCCTAAAGGTTGGCTGGTTCCTTAAAAAGGTTAGTTGGTTACCAAAGAAAGCTTGGCTGGTCCCTTGAAAAGGTTGGCTGGTTCCCAAAAAGGTTGGTTGGTTCCCAAAAATGTTTGGCTGGTCCTTGAAAAGGTTGGCTGGTTCCGTAAAAAGCTTGGTTGGTTCCCAAAAAAGGTTTGGTTAGTTCAAAAAAGGTTGGCTGGTCCTTGAAAGGTTGGCTGGTTCCGTAAAAGGTTGGTCGGTTCCCAAAGAGTTGGCTGGCCCCTTGAAAAGGTTGGCTGGTTCCCAAGAAAGGTTGGTTGGTCCCCAATAAAGGTTGGTTGGTTCAAAAAAGGTTGGCTGGTCCCTTGAAAAAATTGGCTGGTTCCGTAAAAAGGTTGGTCGGTTCCCAAAAAGAGTTGGCTGGCCCCTTGAAAAGGTGGCTGGTCCCTTGAAAAGGTTGGCTGGTTCCCAAAAAGGTTGGCTGGTTCCCAAAAAGGTTGGTTGGTCCCCAAAAAGGTCGGCTGGTCCCTTGAAAAGGTTGGCTGGTTTCGTAAAATGGTTGGTCTGTTCCCAAAAAAGTTGGCTGGCCCCTTAGAGTTGACTGGTTGTCGCAAAAAGGTTGGTCGGTTCCCAAAAAAAGGTTGGCTGGCCCTTGAAAAGGTTGGCTGGTTCCCAAAAAATGTTGCCTGCACCCTTAAAAAGGTTGTTCGGTTCCTAAAAAGGTTGGCTGGTTCTTTAAAAAGGCTGGTCGCTTCCCAAAAAAGGTTGGCTGGTTCCGTAAAATGGTTGTTCGTATCCCAAAAAAGGTTGGCTGGTTCCTTAAAAAGGTTGATTAATTCCCAAAAAAGGTTAGCTGGTTCCTCAAATGGATTGGTTGGTTCCCAAAAAGGTTGGGGTCCCTTGAAAAGGTTGGCTGTTCCGTAAAAAGGTTGGTCAGTTCCCAAAATAGGTTGGCTGATTCTTAAAAAGGTTGGTTGATTCCCAAAAAAGGATGGCTGGTTCCTTAAAAAGGTTAGTTGGTTGCCAAAAAAGCTTGACCGGTCCCTTAAAGAGGTTGGCTGGTTCTTTAAAAAGGTTGGTTGTTTTCCCAAAGGTTGCCTGCTCCCTAAGATAGGTTTGCCGGTCTCCAAAAAGGTTGTCCATGCACTTGAAAATAAGTTACTTGGTACATAGGTAGCATAAGTAGTTTGCTCATTTGCTTCTTAAGTCGTCATATTTAAAATCGACCTTCAGCATGTATCTATGCCCATGTACAAAACATAGCCCCCATCCCAGAAACCCTTCGCCCCGTTGCAGGATTGGTCCGACCCATTGCCGGTTGAAGGCGATATGGGGCATTGCCCAGGTGTGTTTGTATGTATATGTACAAAGATTTTGGGAAGACAAAAACTGTAAAAATGTCTGAAATTCGCAAAAATTTTCGGTGCTTCGCGCCGAAATGAGTAATTGTGTGTTCTATATATGTTTATAATGGCAGAAATTGCATTTCAAAAGGAAAAATGCCAAATGTTTCGGCGCTTCGCGCCGTTTCAAGACGATTATTAGTGATTTTTGCCCTTAGACACCAAAAAATTAGCTAAAATACACTACCAAAAGTCGAACAATTCTGTTTTTATCACACTAAAATCACTACTGTACCATATTATAGTACCCGAAAATTTTGTGTACAAAATGTGCAAAGACTTTCGGGGACCATCTTTGTACATGTACAAACGGACCTTGCACAAAAAACACTGCATTGCTTGCTGAACTGAAAAAAAACTAGAAAGACATTAAATTAAATTTAAATTTTGTTTCAAATTTGTACTCTGATGGCATTAGGTTTTTAGACTAAATAAATATAAATAAATATATAGAATAAATATTGCAGTATTAGAAGTAACTACATACATACATACTATATATATATATATATATATATATATATATATATATATATATATATATATATATATATATATATATATATATATATATATATATATATATATATATATATATATATATATATATATATATATATATATATATATATATATATATATATATATATATATACAGGGGCGTAGGCAGGATTTTTCTAAGGGGGGCGGTCCAAAATTGGTGACCCTATATTTAGGGATATGGTCGCCGGGGCACAAAATAAAGTGCATTTTCTGACGTTTGCGAACATGCTCTATCCGTTAAGCTCATAACCTTCAATTTTTTCGAAAAATTTTTATTTTCTCCTAATAAGCTACAAAAAATGACGTTTTTTTGGCCGCGCTTGGGCCTAAATGAACGAAAATTATGAAATGATGCCAATTTCCACGCATTTCCTTACCTTTCCAACATTATTTTTGGGCTAAGGGGGAGCAGCTATAAAAAATGACGTTTTTTTTGGCCGCGCTTGGGCCTAAATGAACGAAAATAATGATTCTACGGCGCGAAGCGCCGAAAATTTTGAAAATTTTCGATAAAATGATGCCAATTTTCATGCATTTCCTTACCTTTCCAAAATTATTTTTGGGCTAAGGGGGGGCGGCCGCCCCCTGCCTACGCCCATATATATATATATATATATATATATATATATATATATATATATATATATATATATATATATATATATATATATATATATATATATATATATATATATATATATATATATATATATATATATATATATATATATATATATATATATATATATATATATATATATATATATATATATATATATATATATATATATATTAGAGCTGTGCCGGCCAAGGCCAGGTTCCGGCCCCGGCCGGGGCCGGGGCCAATGTTAGAGTTGATTATAATGTAGAAAATTGATAATGTTTTGGGCAGATTTACCTTCAAACTCAATTTCAAGCAAACAACAGATCTTGCTAATTCAAATCTTTATTTCACTATGTCAGATTAATGCAAATTTCTAATTATAATCAAAATTGACATATTTTAAATTGCAATTCATATAAACGAGCATTTCCAGCTTGCATGGTAGCAGACAGCTACGTCTATCAGAACAAATAGAATAGTAAGCCTAAAAAAGTGCAAAGTAAAGTACATCGAAAAACGCATCCAAGTCAGAGGAGTCAAATCCATACATGGGCAGCTCAAAAATTCTAGGAGTCCAAAATTCAAAAAGTGCCTGATAATATATGGTAGAGCGAAAAAAACACCCTTTTATCGCGTTTCTCAATGAGAGCTATCCATTAGCATAAAAAAACCGCAGAAAAACAGAAAAAATTCTGAAAATCAATTTCTGGGGGTCTAGCGGATTTTTCTGGGGGAAATGTGAATTCTGGGGGGTCTAGATCCGCCAATGCCCATGTTCTGTTATATCTTGTAATCCCAACAAATATTAACGCTTGACGTGCATATCTACAAGCAAGAATATATGCATAGGTACATATAAGGGGTAGGGCAGGGTCGTACTATGAGCATGGTAAAGCACGCTATTATTGGCCCCAGCCAGGCTCTGGCCCCGGCCCCGCAAAAAAGGCGGCCCCGGCACAGCTCTAATATATATATATATATATATATATATATATATATATATATATATATATATATATATATATATATATATATATATATATATATATATATATATATATATATATATATATATATATATATATATATAGGGATGCAGCGGATACCCGCACCCGCACCCGCTATTACCCGCGTCTTTTTTGGTACCCGCACCCGCACCCGCACCCGCTATTCCGAAATTTTTCTACCCGCACCCGCACCCGCACCCGCTAAAAATATTATGATAAAACAGCGGGTGGCGGATAATAATAATGAGAATTTACGAAAAGACAAAACGATTCTGTGGCAGTGGCACGTTAATGAAAAAACCAAAATGTATAACAGTGTGTTCTAACGTACCAGTACAAATTGGAAAAGCGAACATCTACTTGTAATGAGTCATATTTTTAAGTACCCTCTGGACTGCAGATACATGTTCAAGCTCTCTTATGGTTAATTCCAATTATGCGAATTATGCTTTTAAAAAAAGAAGGGTCTAGGTGCCAGTCTTTACATGCATCAGTTCAACCACTCTAGCGTGCGTAGAGATATTATGCAGCAATGTATTGTACATTGCTTTTTTAAGACGAAGTAGGACGTTTTGGCACTGCCGTTTTGGCGCCATACTCGTTGTAATATTATTAATTATTTACATTTAATTTATGAATAAAGTATAATACAGATTCTGAGAGCTCATTCAATTCTCTACGTGATGGTACAAATTACTTTTAAAATATCTTTGACTTTAATGAGATAATTAAACGCATCTAAAAATACACTGGATTTTCTACAGTTTTTCAGTCGTACACAAATGAATACTCGTCGATTCTGAATATATAATTTACTTAAAAATCGCTTCAAAATTAATGTACTTAGAATATTTTTTAAGTTGCTGGCGCGAAAACGTCGTAGACCCTTTTTAAGAAGAGAATGACAACAACAAGTGTCTAAACATTGTATTCTGCAAAGTGCAAATATATTACTCATATTGGTCAATGGTTCAATCATTGACAATTTACTTATCTTTAGTTTGCAAATTTAATTCATTGAGAGAGTAGTCTGCAAAGAAAAAGACAATCAGCTTGAAGATTAATATGAATTTTGCACACAGTAAATAACTGCATTAAGCGGAAAAAAATGGAGCATTTTTAGCCCTATTTATATTATGCTATATCTCACTGCTAAACCCGCCACCCGCCACCCGTACCCGCTATTTTTAAGGTGCGACACCCGCACCCGCACCCGCACCCGCTAAAGCAAAATTTTGGTACCCGCACCCGCACCCGCACCCGCTATTCCAAAAAATGTGCACCCGCTGCATCCCTAATATATATATATATATATATATATATATATATATATATATATATATATATATATATATATATATATATATATATATATATATATATATATATATATATATATATATATATATATATGTGTATGTATGTATATATTTAATATTAGTAATTATTATACAGTGATCACCAAGAATGCTTACGTTTTAATATGCGCCATAGGACGATAGAGCTTGTTAAGGCTTATATGTTTAACACGTCGGTCGTGCGTGGACGGAAATAGGACCGACGTGTTAAAGATATAACCCTAACAAGCTCTAGTAGCTTATTAAAGCGTAAACATTCGTGGCGAGTAGTGTATGTATTAGTAAATATTATGTAAATTAAATATTATAAATGTGAGGAGGATATTACAGCGTAGAAAAATATGATTTGAGGAATGAAAAAAATTTAAAGCTTCCAGGTTTTCTGTGCACTGTACAACTTTTAATCGTATTTCGCGAAGAATATGCTCTAATTAGAAATATTAAGTGTATAGTAAATTGAAAAAATTAAAATATCCATAGATTTTTGAATACTTCATGCAAAGATGCTTTACTCAACTTGAATTACTTAAATCCGAGAATAATTATCACTGTAGAAGTTAAATGTATTTCTAAAAAAATACAATTTTTTGTTTCCAGTCGGTCTCACTTTTAAGAATTTTTATTAAGAACCCCGCAGCAAAAAGAAAAAATTGAGGAAAGAGCCAAGCGGATCGAAAAATAAGCTGTCAAAAACAACCGAAATCAAGCAGGAAATGCATGCCACTGATTCGGAAGAATCTGATTGGGAGGAAGTGGACGGTGAGAAATGCTAATATTGCGTTCAAAAAATCTGTAAGAATCATGATCAAGTGTTTTTTGACTGATCAAACTTTAAGGCCTTGTTAAAGTAAAAGTTAAAGGAAAGGCTTTTCACCCACAAGTGGGTATTACCTGCACATCAGACAGAGACGTGTTTCTCGCTGAGATACGTGCAGCTTCTTATTCATCGACCCCGGAGGGATGAAAGGCTGGGTTGGCCTGCCGAATTGAACAGCGTCAACGTGGTTTCGAACCTAGAACCTTGTAATCCGTAGGTTTAAGTGTTAACCACTCGGCGTCTCTCCGACTTATGGCCTTGATAAAAGTTAAAATAATAATAATAATATAACACTAGGTAAAAATACTTTTTTCTGAAGATTTGTATCATAAATTGAAAGTTATAAAAGGAATCATGATCGAATCATGATCCTTGTTGGTGTATTCGCTGGTCTTATCAGTCTTAAAAATGTATAGATTATTTATAGATAACATATTGAGCATTAATGGGTCCAAAAAATGACAAGAAAAACCAGGCACGTATCCCTGGGCGGAAATGGGGGGTTCGAATCCTTCAAAATTCAGAAGAATCGGAAGAATAGGACTTTTTAAACGTTATTTTGTGTTATTTTTGGCCTTTTTGGGCTCCAAAAATTGGTGTTGGTCTTGTCCCCCAAAATAGGACGGCCAGCTACATTTGTACCTCGAGAAAAACACTATGAAAGGGTGACTGAAAATTAAATTTTTACTCAAAATTTTTGGGATGGCTTTTTCATTCCTATTTTTCCTATTTCTGCAGTCGGAGCCTTTTAAAAACGCGTTATAAGAATTTCAGTGCTCAAAAGTTTTCGTGCATTTTGAATTTTAATCTACTATAATGTTGTTCATAAAGTAATGTGTTCTGCTCGTTAAACTGCGTTTGTTGACCTTAGTAATGTTTAGGCGAATTTGACATACTAAAATTTACAGCTTATCTAACCATAAAAAATTTTTTTCAAATAAGATAAGAACAAGATTGTAAAAAATTTAAAAAAATTTTTATTACTTATTTAATAAAGTTTTCAGAGGACTTTTCAACTATATTTAGCCATAAGCTTCTTTTTGTGCGTTTTAGTCGGGCTCTTCGAGTAGCCATCGTCATCATCACCATCATCTTACTGATGGTAAGCCGTTGGAAATTACGATTGGCCGTGGACCTAAGTGATAATTTTTTACTTATTATGTCATACAATTTTATTCATATTTCCAAATGTCTTTGAAAACTTTAAAAATTCAAAATCCGCCCAATTTTGAGCTGGTGAACTCAAATTTTATGAAATAGGTGTTTGGCAATCCATCATTTGGGCATAAATCTATTTTTTCTTGCTTGTGGTTGACCACTGACTTCTAAACACTGATTTTTTTACATTATAAAACTCCTGAAGCCAGAATTTTGTGTCAAATGAATAGCGAAAAACATTTGACTAGTCGGTTTTTTCTGAAAAAGTGCTGTCCTAGGCGTTTTTTGATGTCTGTTTGTCCAAAAGTGTCAAATTTTCGGCGGTTCGCGCCTTACGCTTATTTTTTAGCTATGTTTTGTTCACTTTGTTATTTTTTGAATTTTCTTATGTTTTCATGCTGTAGAAAGAAAGATCGTCAGAAAGGCTAAAAACTATGTTCATCCTTTTTTGGTCCCAAAAATGGCACTTTAAAATTTAACCCCGCCCCCTCCAGAATTCTCTTGCTGCGCATATCTGCAGCGCATTATTCAGTCTAATTAGCTGAATCTGACGCTGACAGACAGATTTTATTCATTACACTTCAACTTCGAGAGCATATGCATATATGTAACTGCTCGAAATTTCGCGTGGGGTCTCCGGCTATTTTTACGGGACAGGGATGGGGTAGGGCAGTGTTTTTTGTACAAGGTCCGTTTTTACATGTATGTACAAAGATGGTCCCTAAAAGTCTTTGTACATTTTCTATACACAAATTTTTGGGTATTATAATATAGTGCAGTAGCGATCTTAGTGTGGCAAAAACAGAGTTGTTCGACCTTTGGTTGCGTATTTTAGCTAATTTCTGGGCTGCTGAGGGCAAGAATCACTAATAATCGTCTCAAAATTTGACATTTTTCCTTTCAAAACGCAATTTCTGACATTATAAAGATATATAGAACACACAATTACTCATTTCGGCGCGAAGCGCTGAAAATTTTTGCGAATTTTGAACCTTTTTTTTGTAGTTTCTGTCTTCCCAAAAATCTTTATACATGTACAAAGACGGTCCCCAAAAGTCTTTGTACATCTGGAAAAATCTTTGCCGAATACAAAAAGAACACTGGGGTGGGGGGGTAAATGACCTCTAATTTCTGGCCGAAAACGGTCAAAAAGCACCGAAAGATGGCCAGAGAATTAATTTTTCCAAAAATGGGGGAGGTGGATACGGGGATTCCCCTACCATGGGCTTACGCAGGGGGTCGAACGGGGTTGCCCAAAAATAATTTCGGAAAGGTAATGAAATGCATGAAAATTAGCATCTTTTTATTGAAAAATCTCGAAATTTTCCACTCTTCGCGCCGTAGAATCGTTATTCTCGTTTATTTAGACCCAAGCGCGGCCAAAAAAGTCATTTTTCGTTGCATATAAGGAGAAAATGAAATTTCTATGAAAAGTTTGAATTTTATGAGCTTAAGGGATAGAGCATGTTTAGAAACGTCAGAAAATGCGTTTTATTTGGGGCCCCAGCGAACATATCCTGAATTATAGGGTCACCAATTTTGGACCGCCCCTTAGAATAATCATGCATACGCTCTTGCTCCCTACCACAACTTTTGAAAGGCATACCCCCTCAGGCTATTTGCGGACCAAAATCTATTATTGGAATTGTGAAAGAGCGCCAAACGATGCCCATCAGTATAATCTGAAGTATTTTTCGAGTAGTATTCTGACCATTCATTCATTCAGACGCTTTTTGTTTATAATTCTGTCAATATTTAATAGTCCGAGTCATTCCATCGTTCTTATTATCATTTGTTTTCATGCAAACTTAATTACGAATATTCAAGAAGAGTAAAATACAACGGATTAAAGCATTTTTACTGGTTTCGACGGGGGGGTTAAGGAATGACAAAAATTTTTAAAAATCAACATAAAATCATTGTTCCAGCACCACAATTAGTCATAAAAAGTTACCACTCACCCCACCCCAAGGAAACTCGGTTTACCCCCCGAGAACTTTTGACCGTGTGTATGTTTTAAGGGGGACGACCACCTTTGGGCGGGGGATCCCCCTGTTACCCCTGTTATGCTCATGTTTGAGCACAAGGACGTAACCATGCTTAAAAAATCCAAGGAAGGAGTAAACTGCTAATCTATTTGCTCTGAATCAGAAGTGGATCATCATTATAAAGTGAATTATAGAATTATAGAATAGTGCTCTTCTTGTGCGGTTTTTAATACACAGATTTTTTACTATAAAATTTTCTGAATTTGATTGATAATTTATTATTTCAAAACTTGAACCACTTTTTTGAATCATACTGCTACATAGTTTACTTACACTGCAAGATATTTTACATGAGTAGAAATTTATATAGTTTTATTCTTATGGAACGCACTCTGGTCATTGTTTTTATTACGTCTTCAGAGTAGCATTGCGCCTAATGAAACGAATAGAATCATTATTTAGCTGGAATAAAAATATCATTTCAAGGATTAATTTCGTTATATGAGAATAAGATATTTTTTGAGAATGGAGCTATATATCAAGCACACATTTTAGATTTAGAAGATTTTCTCATGAAGGACATGACTTGGGCATATTCTCGGACTGACGCTTAACCGGGAGGAGAAGATGGAGAGATTAGAGATAACAGAACCTCCGATAATAGATAAAATTTTGAATTTTAACGAGGCTTTCCCGAAAAATAAATGTTCAAAATTTTCCTTAGTCTCGTTAAAAAAGTCTATGTATATATGTAATGTATGCATGCCTAGGGAGGGTTATAGCGTGCTTTTGTAAAATTTTTTTATAATTATCCGAAAAGCCCAGGCTTGACCTTGTTGAAAATAAAAATTAGAGCCTTGTCAATACTTTGCATACAAATAATTTGAAATTTACAGAATTTTTCTGAGTCGAGGTTGCCCCGTATGCAAACAATTAGAGCATACAGTCGAATTTTTTGTATCCGATCCTGAAAAAAGCAAATTTTTTTGTTTTCTTCTGAATTATTTCTTCACTATTGTATGAAACTCTCCAGGAGAACGTACATACATGCACAGCACATAGGGGGTGAAAGGGGTATTATCTCTCCCTGAGGTGTGCCGGACAGGTACTGTCCGGCGATTTTGAGCTGATGGAACGTTTTTTGCATCATTTTTGAGGTCAAAAGCAGTAAAACCGTCAAAATTTTTCCGGCGCCGCACGCCAGCTTAGTACTTTTAAGTACTTTTACTCAAAAAGCGCCGAAAAATGATAAATTTTTGCGTTTTTCAGTGTCACAAGTGACCTAATGCAGTCATAATGGACTAAAAATTCTTCTGAAATGCGACATTACCACGAAAAAAGTTTTATAGGCTATTTTGACCATTTTGATCGTGAAAACAGCAAACAAATCGTGAACCTCAAATTTACTGCTTTGGATTTTAGATATTTGACCCCACTCCCCCTATCGACCCTGACCTTCCGCACCTACGCGGGAGACGCCAAAAAATGTCGTTATTTTTTGCGTATGATGTGGAGTCCTCTACCTGAAACGAAATAGTGGTTACAGACATACATTATCTCGGGGGTTTCACCCCCCCCCTGCAGAATCATTTTTCACCCCCCGCAAAAAATTTTTCACCCCCCCTCAGAATTGGCGATTTTCCAAAAGTTTCCTAAACTTACCTGAAAATTGGTAGAAAAAGTGTCTTTTAAGGGTTTTTTGGCTATCTATTTGCTCTAAATCGCCAAATTTTTGGCGCTTCGCGCCATATATTCATGT